>CBVK0102418157.1:0-23981 GCA_900067695.1 Picea abies | reverse complement strand
TTTGTAGTTAGGAAATCCGATGGTCACGATATGTTCCCGACATAGAGTGATCCGATGGTTCATACTCTCCTCGATCTTAACGACCATTGATCCATGGCTTAACACCCGATTGGTCCATGATCTCTATTTAAAGAGAATGGAGGGTCATTTGCCAATGATCAATTGTGAGAAAATCTCTTGTAAAATCTCTCTATAATATTTTTCTTTGCATTAATAAATTGCTCCAAGTGGTCGCGTTGGCTGGGGCCGTGGATGTTTCCCCGTAGGGGTTTTACCATGTGAAAACATCGGTGTTTTGATCTTTGATCTGGTTATGTGAGTGGTTACTGAAGGTGTTCGTCCTCTGTTGGAATACCTGTGTTGTCAAACATTATTGATGAGGGTGCCTCGATGTGTGTCATGTTTATTACCTGCTGTAAAGCTATCATCTCTCCTCCTTTGACTGAATCCCACAACACGCTTAAAGCCTTGAATGGCTCTGGCTTTAAGCCTTACGGTGTCCTCCCTTCATTGCCTATTACGTTAGAAGGAAAAATGGTCAATGTTGAAGTGGAGGTCTTTGACGCTCCTCTCGATTACAACCTTCTACTTGGTCGTAGCTGGATTCATTCCATGCGTGCAATTGTGTCCACCCTTTTCCATGTCGTGTGTTTCCCACATCAAGGAAAAGTATTTACCATAGACCAATTTGATTTATTTCACTCTGATGCATGTACCAACAATGTACCTTTCATTGCAAAACCCCCCCCTGGATATGAGAATGTCGGTGTGGGTCTTCTTAAAGATTCCTCTTTGATGGGTACTTTCCCCATTCCACCACCCGATGTTCCACATCCGTTTTTCACCTCGATCAACATGATATCCACCTCTGTTTACGGAACCCCTGTGCCTTACAACCCGTGGATGGTACCTAACCCCGACGATCATCTTCATTATGGCAATGAAATGCATTTGAGTCCGGTCGAATCCGCTTATCAAGCCATTCAATCGGCAACCCCGTCTACCCCCTCTCTTGGTGCTTTATCTCTGGATCCATTCCGCATCATTTTTCCTACAGACGAGATGATTATTTCTGTTATGTCTGTGGAAGATACCCCTTGGGACGATGGACATCATCGTTCCATCCTCTTCCTGGAACAACGTACCATCGAGGGTTACCAACGACTCTCGACCACGTCAACCGTTGTCATCATTTCTACCGTTCTTGAGTCTACACACAATATGTTCTACAAAGGGAACTTAAGTAATATCTCACCCACCATCCCCCTCGACATATCCATAAAACCTAGTGTTGTCAAAAATGTGCATATCAGAGTTTCCTGTTCCCATGACAAAGTTGTCACTTACAAGTCTTTTTTCCAAGAATTTTGTGACGTATTCACATGGAGCTATGAATAAATGTCAGGGATTGACCCCAACATTGTGTTACATGAGATTAAGACATACCTGGGCGCTAAACCCGTTCGGCAATGACTTCGTCCTGTCCACCCACGTAAAGCAACCACTATCAAGCTTGAAGTTGAGAAACTTCTCAAAGATGTCTTTATTTACCCTGTGGCTCTAACTGACTGGGTTTCCAATCTTGTTCTGATTGACAAGAAACAAGGCACAATCCACGTGTGAGTTTATTATAGGGACATTAACAAATCTTGTCCTAAAGACAACTTTCCTACCTTCTTCGTTGACCAGATCGTCGACGATTGTGCCGGAAGTGAAATCTTCTCTCTGATGGATGTTTTCTCCGGATGTAATCAAATCAATATCATTCCCACGGACCAACACAAGACTGCTTTTATTTGTCCTTGGGGCACTTTCGCCTACCAGAAACTTCCATTTGGTTTAAAGAATGTCGGTGCAACTTTTCAACGTGTTATGTCTTATGCCTTTCATGATATAAAGCACATCGTACAACCATATCTCAATGACTTACCCGCTCATTCCACGCGCCGTGTAGATCATCCAATACACCTCCGCGCCATTTTCCTTCGATGTTGGTTTTACCATATACGCTTGAATCCCCACAAATGTGTTTTTTTCCTAGGGTCCAACCAACTTTTGGGCTTTATTGTTTCACGTCAAGGGATCAGGGTAGATCCTTTGAAGGTTGAGGCAATTCTCAATCTTCCTCCTCCTTCCTCACTATGTCAGTTATAAAGTTTGCAAGGGAAGGCAAACTTTCTCTGTTGTTTCATCCCGAACTATGCTGAGCTAACTCTTGGATTTACGCGACTGCTCAAGAAAGGTTCTGAGTTCGTATGGGATACCACTACCAACAAAGATTTCAAAGCTTTGAAACTGTCTTTGACACGTACCCCACTACTCTTCCCACCTAATTACAGTCGGGATTATTTCCTTTACCTGGTTATACAACTCGATTCGCAGCTAGTAGTGCTACAGTTAAGTAACGTCTATGCTATCTGAAGTCCTACTTTATTATGGGTATATTTACGAATTCACCTCTTGGAACATTATTTTGATTATATTGAATATTAGCACATTCCTAGATTTCTAAATACATTGACTAATGCATTAGCCAACTGTGTGTTAGACAAACATTTGGGACATTTATAAACCAATCACACATCACATGTATAACACAACACAAAATAAGATGGTAGAATCTGTATATATGTATATAACGATCAAAAGTTATTACAAAACGTTTCTGTCCAAGGATCAAAATCTCAAAATACGAAGCCTATAGCTTCTACAAAATAGCATCACGGATGATGCTCATGATAACACACAACTACTCGGGCTACCCTACGGAGAAATCAACTGAGAGACTTGGACACGCCCACAGTATGGCGTTGATAACATCTCGGGATCTCCCCAATAGCAATGTCCGGGACATCCACAGTCAACCCCTCCAAGTTCTGTTCCACTGCCTCGTAGTCTTCGACATCCCATGTCATCACTGGAGCCACTTCTCCTCACCTTTGAATGGGGGACGTTCCTGGAGTTCGATACAACCCCACATCTGTGTCATCAAAAAGAAATTTTTGGATTAGTTCTTGGATAAACATAAAAACATTTCATATGATAAAATTTGCAAAAACATTTAAAAAGAACAAAATGTGTACTTCTTACCGGATCCCCTCGAAAATCCAAACCAACATATGCTTAGTCATCGATCATCAGCATCTGGGGCCTCAACTAGTCAAAAAATGAATCATTATACTTGATTATAGACCCTGCTACATGTCGAGGCATGAGGTTACACCACCTTAGCATCCTTGGATCCTGTGGGGCCGGTAAACCCCAATCAACCTGTAGTCGCAGCAGTGGGACCCTCTTGAGGAAGAATGACATCAAAAGTGACCCGTACCCAAACTTCTTCAAGTCATCCTTTCTACACTTTGTCAATTGTCTCTTCATACTACGGAGAACTGCATCTGACCAATTGAAAACCCGAGGCTCTATGCACTCTATGGCATATTGGAAATAGCTTTGGAGAGCCATGTACGGAGCCGCGCTCCCAACCATGCGTGTAATAGTAAACAAGATGGTCTGTAGGGTTATATCTTGGACCCCCCAAATGGAAACCTTACCCTTTCTTCTCTCTACCTCGGGAACACAATATTGGCGACAATACTCCCTCATAGCGAGTCCGTCGCCTCTACCTCTGGTCAAAGTAGCATGGTATCCACATCGTGACAACCCCATTAGAAAACAGATATCCTCGATACCTAGTGTCAGTGTATGGGCTCCCACATGAAATAACTGTTGATCCACGTCCCACATGTGGACCAGGTATTCCAACAACCTGAGTTGGGCTCTCATGCCCAGGATCCTAAAAAATTTCAAGAGCCCACAATCCTGGAGAGCAACGACTGTACCCAGGTCATTCCTAGCAATGGAATCATCCTCCTCATGTTCTCTTTCTCTCCATTCCAACATCGTGATGGTCAAACACCTGCAAAAGAGCCATGAGAGGGAAGTTAGCAACTTGTTTAAACTCTTGCATAATTTTTATTGAGCAAAACCTCACTTTAAAATCCATTTTTCAGCCCCAGCAGGTGGACCTTTTTCACAGTGCAAGATTCTCTCAGGTCCCGCATGGCCCACCTACGAGAATTCTTGGGCGCATGTTCCAAACCTAAAATGGACTCAAAACCCAAAAAATTACCAATAAAAACCAAAAATAAACCATAGAAAAGTTAGAGAATCAAGAGATTACCTCATTGGCTGAAACCATTAGCCAAATGATCGCTTGTGCTTCCCGCAATCGAGCAAAGAAATTTGGGGGAATGTTGGACAAGTTTTTTGGCAAAGTAACAATGAAATGGTAAAAATTCCTTTCACCCACATTTATTCGCTTTTTACTATTTTTTATTGTTTTTTTATATTATTTTTATTGCTTTGTTTATAAAACCTAATACCCTAATAGCCTTGAGAGTGTGGTTTTTCGCATATATAGCAAATTCGAACTCCAAACGAGGGGGTGCAGGTGTTTTTTCATTTTATCGCATGTACAACTACTTTTTTATGGTTTTTTAGAAAAAACCTCGACCTCAGTCTTTGTTCGTTCTCGCGCTCAAAAATATATGAGAACATAACCGAGTATACTTTTTCTTGTCTTTTCGTACTCGTCATGGTAACACGAAAATGGCGAACGTAAAGGAGTATCCTTCAAGCTCTTTTCACGCTCCATAAAAATGAAAAGATTGTCGAGCGATCTTGTTCTTTTCACGCTCGTTAAAGTATTTGAAGAAAACGTTCGACGGACGATACTTTATCACTTTTTCGGTCTCGTCGAACTCTTTTACAAAAAAGGAACCGGAAGAGTTCTCTTTAATTGTTTTTCAGACTCTCAAAACATGAAAAAACCCCGAGTTTTCTATCCTTGGACTCGTTAAACAAACATTGAAAGACCCACAATGGGACCAAACCACTCCTTCCTAGGGTTTGTTAAATATACTTTGAGGGACTCATCTGAAGGATGAGCTTACATCAACAAGCATATGTTATCCTCCTCAAGATTGTGTAAAAATAAAGAGGTACTCGCTAGAAATGGTGGGGGGAATTTTGGGAAAGGGATGTGTTTTTGTATTCATGTTAATGGCAATAAGCGTCGCTCTTGAACATGACACCACCTATTCATCATTTGAATATAGGTTGGGAAATCCATTTGTCTCTCATTCGACTTGTTACAAGGTCATATCTTGGGTCGTCTTTGAGTCAGTGCTGCCAAGTCCTTGGTTGTATCGTTCATATGTTCAAGAGAAGTTCACACGAGCCCTCTATTGAGTCGGCCATCCGCAGTTGTCCATTCTTACTATGTCGGCCTTCCCTGTGTTCGTTTCAACCCTTATTCATACTTTGTTTCACCCTCAAAATCTATTACTTATTTCGTGTCATTGATGGGGGATACATCAAGGCCCTCTTGTGACGAGTCTTGTTTCGTTGACTCCAACTCATTATTCAGAAATGAGACTTAGAAATCATTTAGTACCTTGGAACATGCATGTCTTAATGGTAGGTCTCTTCACTTTCGACAGGGGTTTCACATCATTGATCCCTGTTCGAGAGATTCCACCAAGTGCTCGACTTCAGCTCATTCATTCACATTCGTTCGGATTGTACTTCGATACCTTGGGAGTCATTGACATCAATGGTGATTTCCCTCACACTTGTTAATAGTTTTCATTAATGACCAGTAATCAAGTGGTTTCTACCATGTTTGACTTCAGCACATGTAATCGCATGGCTAGATTCATACTTTCAAGTGATAGGATTGAAGACCCTGGGTCTCATCTTTTTTATCCAGGCTGCGATGGAGTATGTATGATTTGTATCGGCACATAGATCCACTTTGTATGTCACATGGATATGTCATTATTCAAGTCCTCTCACATAGATCCACAGTGTATTTCTGGTGGTTGTCTAGCATTTTGACGACATGGATCCACGGTGTATGATTGGTGGCCATGACCTATGTTTATGATTCCATTCATTTGTGATCTGAGCATGGGAATCCCTACCTCAAAACTGGTATTATATTCTGCAAATGCTTGGTTGTTTATAGGTTTCTGATTATATGCACTCCTTGTTTTTGACACACACACACACACATTTTACAAAGTATTTTGATTGTCACAAGTTCCAGCCTCATACTTTGGGGGGCATTCTGTTACACATGATTTTGGTCACTCTGGTGATGTCTCTACAAGTGATGTATTCAGGCTCCCACAAGGACTTTTTGCTTGAGAAAAGTGATTGTTGTCTTCTTCAAAAAAACACATTTTTAAGATGAGTTTGCAGGCTGCCTATGTTACAGGATGCAAAAATCCTTCATTCTCACAGGCAACACAAACTTAGGGTGCGAACTATTCGCAGTCTACTCTATAGGTAGGGTGCAAACTTGTTTCAAAGCTTGGAAAAGAGAAGAGGTCACGAAGGTTATAGAAGGGAATATTTTAGAAAATGAGTTGGCATTCGCATGGGTGGCATCCTACTGACTTCTCAGATTTAGTGGGATCATCCTCATCCATTTAACCATCTCTCCTTCTCCTATATATTGAAAGGTTTCTCATGGAAAAGGTTAAGCAAGATTGAATGAAGAATTGGTGAAAGAATTGAGTGGAGAAATCTGCTTGGATAGAAGCTTGAAGACTCTATTTGGTATATCAAGTTGTATTGGATCTTCTTCATGCAAATGTAAAGCAAGTGTGTGTGTTGGAACCAAGGGTCACTGAAAGAAATCTTGAGACATCAAGGAAATCTAGTTGTATCTTCTACTTTCATTTAATATAATACAACAACATGTCCCTTTCCCATAAAATCACTCTTATTTTATTACATAACTCCTTGATCATATGCATAGGTTGACATTGAATGTACTTTGCTATCTTCACTTTGGTTGGGTTGTGTTGTCTTGGACCTGATTTCACAAGAGCACCAAAGCGAAGAAGGAGCAACAAAGACCTAAGAAAGCGATATAAAGGTATATCACTCATTCCTCCTTAGTAGTAGATTCAATGACTGCAACTTAGAGAAAGAGTAATGTCCTGTCTTGTTTTGTTCTAGATCTAGGTGGATCTAGGGAGATCTATTAGTGTCTGCACCTACCGATTTATCCGATAACAAGTTTAATTGTCATTTTTATGTAAAATTGGATTTTTGATGTAAACTGACCATGTTGACCTTTTTTGACCTAAAATGTAATTAAAGGTCTCTTGTATTGTATAAATAAAAGAAAAATATCTTATATTTTTCATCATCTTTCACTCACACAAATGTGAGGTCTGAAATTCAGCCTCTTTAAAGGCATATTGGCTGAAATTAAGTGGTGCGCAACTCTTGGAGGATGCTTCTTTTGGTGCATTTTTGCATTTTCATAGTGGAAAGTCTTCAACTAGGGCTTGTGACTAGATTATTATTGATGAATTAAGTAGAAATCTGAAATCCTTCTTTATTTTGAATGGTTATGGTGCATTTACTTGTTCATTTCTAAGATTATGAAATTGCTAGTGTGAAGCCCTAGGAGAAAAGCACATGTTATTGTCCTTTTCTTTATAACTCTTCACCTACTTGATTTTGCTAGAAGACACCTCCCTTGAAGGATATACTAGATCCCTACCTTAGTATCACTCTATTATCATTGCTTCATTAAGCATCATACATTTATTTCAAGCTTGACCTAAAGAAGACGTAAATCGCTAGGGCCTAGGGTTACCTACTTCCTAGCATATTTTCCTTCTAGGGTTTTGGATATTGAGGCCTTAGGTTACTAACACCTCAATCATACTCCCTTTTCATTTAGCTCACCTATTATCATTTGTTGTTTCCCTCTAATAATTTCCACTACAACATTGACTCCATTTACCCTAAAAGACACTAGTTCATACCTTGCAAGTGATTGATTGACTAAAACAACTCTTAAACCATGTACCTTAAGACCTTTACTAACTATTTCTAAATTTAGGTTAGACTAACCTACTAACTAATTTTTTGTTGTTGAAAAATATTGCTACAAACATCTATAAAAACAACAAATTCATCTTAAAAGAAATTTTTAAAGATGATTATACATTTCCATCATTGCTTCCAACAATTACTATCATTCTATCAAGTTTATGTTATCATTTCTAATCATTTTTTAAGCTTTATTGAGGCATAATTGTGAAGCTATTGCTATGTATACATTGTTTTTATAAATACTTATGTTGCTTCAACTTTTATATCAGCTTGTTATTTTTATCAAATTCTATGGTTTTATGAAGTACTAACATCATATGGTACTTGCAACTAGTATTTTTCTTGTTGTCTTGTTCTAGGTAGGTACATTTAATTATTACTTTTCTTCATCTCTTTAAAACCTTTGGAAATTTTGATCAAAGTGACCTGTGATAGGGGTGGGACTTTCTTGATACTCTTACCTTAGCCTTCTCAAGCCCCCAGGTCATTGGGGACGTCTCCACTGGGGTACTACTCCTAAATAGAAAGAGGTGTCTTGTTTAGGTGACAATGATAGGACAACCTCTTTGTTACACCAATTTAGTGTTCACTTGCCTTTGGATTTTGGGAAAGTACAAATTTTGGAATAACATTTTGGCATCATTGTTGGGGAACACTGAGTCAATTCTCCTCAAATAGGACACTTTTCGTTAAGCCTTTCCTCAAAAGCCTTTATTTTACAAGGCTTACTTGGTGACTCCAATGAGGGTGATCCCCTCATCCATTTGATAGTTTCAATAAAATTATCTAGTGACTCCATAAAGCTTAGGGAGGTATATCAACCCTCCCAAGTCCTTTAGAAGAAAACCTCCCCGAAACTCTCCTATAGTAAAATCATTATTTGGAGGCAATCTTCCTTTAAACACAATGTCTAGCGCAGGAACTCAAACTGTTAATCCAAACCAAGATAATAGCCATAAGCAATGGTCATACAAGCTCTTCAAACCATACCCTAGGAAAATGCACCCTAAGTATGAAAAATGGTTGCTTAAATTCACTGGTAATGATGTAGTCAGTGTCAAGGATCATATGAGTATTTTCTGGGCCTTCTTTCAGCTTCATCCCATCAGTGATGATGCTGAGGATCTAGTTACAAAATTGTTCTCTTCTACCCTCCATGATGGCACTAGACGTTGGTACAATGGTCTCCCCGATGCTAGTATTAAAACCATGGATAGATTGGAGGAAATATTCCTCAAACGATGGAGTGTCAAGGAATACCCCAGCATGTTGTTGATAAGGCTGAATAACCTCACAAAACAAGAGAATGAAATTGTTAGAGAATTTCATGATAAATTTGAAAATTTAATGCAAAAGATCCCAGTAAGCCATCATCCTTCTGACAGTTTCCTTCTCTTTCTTTACACCAAAGCCTTTACAGGACAACTGGGATATCTCCTCAGAGAGAAATCCCCTAAAACAATCCAATAATCCCAAGAGGTATCTCCAAGGATTGAAGACAACATATCTTCATCTAGAGTTGAGCCTTTCTCTACCCCAAGAGTCAAAATGGATGCTAAACCTAAGATAGTCCACAATGTTGAACCTACCTCAGATATTAGTGATCGGTTGGCAAAGCTACAACTAACTGTAGATGGCATGGTAAAAACCCAAGAACTAATGATGAATATGATTGTCAATCTAGAAAGATCTCAACAACAAGCTCCTAGGGTTCCTTACAAAGGGAAATTTCAGAAAGGGAATCAAGTTTTTAGACCAAAGAATGATCAAGAGGTTCCTAATAATTTATCCCCCGCAAACATCATAGATGAAAACCCTTGGTTCTTGTACTGCAGAGAATCACATTGGGAGCATGACTGTCCTCTCAACAATGGTGAACATGACCAAGTGAACGGTGTTAATCATTCCATTGAAAGTCCTCAATATTGCCTTATTTTCACACTTGAAGAACATCAAGAAGACATAAAGGAAGCATCCAGGAAGGCTAGGATGGAGGTGATAAATAACCTTGACCAAAAGTTGAGAGAAAAGTTGAAGCAAGAATTCCAAGTATATACTAGGAAAAAAATAACCTCCCTCTATTGGGCTTGTAATTTCACAGACAAGACCTCCACCTATGAACATACTTCTTCCTAAAAATCCTCCCAAAACCAATAAAATGGATTTGAACTTTGATTTTGAAGGTTCATTGGCAAAAATGAATGTGACCATTCCATTAAGGGAAGTCATCAAAGTCCCATCTGTAAAAGAAAGGTTCATTTTTTTTTTCAAAAGTTCAGATGAGCCAATGGACCCTCCCATCATGTTACAAGCAAATCACTTTAGGTTTCAGTATGATGGACATCCACCTTTCTTCATGACCTTTTTGATTAATAACAAATGCCTTAACAATTGTATGCTTGATTCAAGGGTAAGTGCCAACATGATGTCTTTGAAGGTCATGGAAAAATTATGCCTAAAGGCCACACGACCTTATAGGAATGTGTGTGGTTTTGAATCCAAGGCCATACCCACTCATGGGGTAGTTGAGAATGTTGAAGTATGACTTGGAATATACCTCGAGAGAGTGATACACATGGATATTGTGGTAGTGGATGTCTCAGATTTATGGGAAATGTTATTTTCCAGGAAGTTTGTTGCGATGTTGGGAGGCACCTTAGAGATGGATCTAACTTACATTAACGTGCCTATGAATGATGGAACAATAAGTCGCCTCCCAAATGTGCCAATGGAAAAGGTCCATGTTCAATAAATTGATGATGATATTGTAACTAGAGAAACACATGAGCCAATCAAAGAAAGTCTTCCTGTATTTTCCCCTGATGATTTGCCTTTCACTTCATAGGAAGAATTTGATCAAATACAATGATCGAAGAAGGAAGAGTGCCAACAACTCCTAGAAAAATACAAGGAAAAAGAAGTTGGTACTTCCATGTTATTAAAGAAAGGAGAGGATGACATATTGATCAGACCATCCCAGAAGGAAGTATTCACAGAAGAATCCCATCCTCCTCCCTCAAAACAATATACTAGATTTATACAAGAAACAACCAAATTCAAGACAAAGGATTACCGAGAGGGAGATACAGTTTGGATGTGGGATACAAAAAAGGGTGAGCCTACTAATGTCGAAGGGAGTGCACAATTTTGTCTTGGACCTTTCATAGTCAGAATGAAGTCAGTCAATGATGCATACTATCTATCCACGTTGGAAGGAAGAAGACATCCATTACTCGTTAGTGGACACCTCCTCAAACCCCATCAAGGGGAAAAGACTTGACTTCACAAGTAAGTACAGGTAAGTAGGTAGGAATTTGCATTCATTGTATATACCATCTGCATATCATGCTAGAGTAGTTGTTTTTCCATTTGTATATATGATTGCTTATTTGTATTTCATTTTATTATATATGAGCCAGGGGTGATATCACCACCCCAAGAGATTACTAATAATTTTTTGTTGAGATATAGCAGGTCACATGTCATCCTAGAGATGTTGAGGTTATCATGCGCTCTACGATGATCACATGTCCCCGAGTTGGAGCTAGATTTTATCCCCTATCCTAGGATAACTAAGGAGATTATGTCTCGAGGCCCATAGGTCCTAAACATGGAGTACCGAGAGCCATGTTGACTTGAGCTTGGCCCTGGAGAGCCCATCTTTTCTTCATCACCTCCTATCTATCAGCAGCAACAACATCTATCCCATCGGCCTGGTTCTAAAGTAGCAATGGGTCTTGCTCCATTAGGTAATGAGTTCGGGTATCATGGTATGTGTCACTCCGATTCTCAAAACATTTGAATATTTACATTTAATTCTCTTTTGTTTCATGATGTTTGCTTGGAAATTATGCCTTTTAACTTGTCCATACCTGGGGGGATGACAGATTTCCCTAGTAAGTTGGTCCCCTTAGGTATGAGTTTCCACTGGGTGGGTCTATGAAATATCATCATTCATTCCTTCCATACTTACCACTTGTCATCATTATCCCTCTAATCTATCTCCTACATTGGTTCGAGCATTGGGTTTGCCAAGCTAGTAAGGGTTGTACTTTGCTTTGTGGTAAGAAGGGGCTAAAGGCCCAGAGGGTAAAATTAGTTGGAAAAGGTTAAAATCCAAGATGAAACCTTGAGATGCTTCACCTAGGGATTCCCTAGAAAGCAATAAAAGGCTTCTTAGCAAGAAAAGGGGACCCATAAAATAAAACAAAACTCAAGGCCTAGTTGGTGGATAGGAGGTCTCATCATGAGCCGACCTATTAGGTCCATGGGAATGTAGTGGTATGACACTAGTATTCATCTGGTCACCAATCCAGGGTAGTGGCTCTTGGTGGCATAACCAAGAGAAAGGGGGTCTCATCACGAGACAACCTTCTCATTTCCGTGAAATGCTTGTAGGTAACACTGTCACCACTGGTCACCATGCCAGGATAGTGTCCTCCAACTATTCTCTTGAAAATAAAAAGCAATAAGACAAAGAGTAAAATACATTGAATGGGCTAGGAAACAATTGTATCCATGACAAGGTGCATCTCACCCTCTACAGAGGCACCCACAGGTAAAAACTACATTTCCCTGCCATCACTGCACCCCTTGCCCAAACATTCCCTACACCATATCATACATTTACATTACCTATATTGTTATTCACCTGGGAAACACTCCACACCTAAGGAGGATTGGCCCAATAGGACATCCTGAGACCCTCTCCAAACCTGGCTTGTTAAATAGCATAATGTCTTTGAGCATTTGTCTTGGTAAAGGGGGGTTTGATGCACATGTTTGGGTAACTTGATTATTAGATGTGATTGACATTGCTATGATACCTATGAATTATGCGCTCATGGAGAGTGTACTTTTTTTTGTTGTAGGACCATGCCCGATGGACAAGTACTTATGGGGAGATGATTATTTCGGACCTTCATGGGGCTGAAAGCCCATCAGATGGATGTTGTGACACAGCCAGGGGCAGAGGGATACCAAAGGCTTGCACCAAAGAAAAGGGAGGACGTTCCACCAGAGACACTTTGGCAGGCTTGGACCTAGGGGGGTCTTGCCCTCCCACCATGACGTTGGCCCTTGAAGGCCCCTGACATCACCATATGGAGCCTTGACATCATCCCGTTAGGGTTTTGGCATGAAGACAGCTTGGTTGACACATGTGGCAACTTCTAAGGCCTTTTAAGTCCTAACATTTCACTTTCGAGGCATGGTGTTCAAAGAAGGGGCCTAACGTCACCCTAGGAGGGGCATGACGTCATCCCTAAAAGACAAAATCAGGGTTTAATTGTCATTTTTATGTAAAACTGGATTTTTGATGTAAAATGGTCATGTTGACCTTTTTTGACCTAAAATGTAATTAAAGGTCTCTTGTATTGTATAAATAAGGGGAAAATATCTTATATTTTTCATCATATTTCACTCACACAAGTGTGAGGTCTGAAATTTGGCCTCTTTAAAGGCTTATTGGCTGAAATTAAGTGGCATGCAACTCTTGGAGGAGGCTTCTTTTGGTGTATTTTTGCATTTTCATAGTGGAAAGTCTTGAACTAGGGTTTGTGACTAGATTATTCTTGATGAAGTAAGTAGAAATCTGCAATCCTTCTTTATTTTGAATGGTTATGGTGCATTTACTTGTTCATTTCTAAGATTATGAAATTACTAGTGTGAAACCCTAGGAGAAAAGCACATGTTATTGTCCTTTTTCTTTATAACTCTTCACCTACTTGATTTTGCTAGAAGACACCTCCCTTGAAGGATATACTAGAGCCCTACCTTAGTATCACTCTAGTATCATTGCTTCATTAAGCTTCATACATTTATTTCAAGCTTGACCTAAAGAATAAGGAAATCGCTAGGGCCTAGGATTACCTACTTCCTAGCATCTTTTCCTTCTAGGGTTTTGGATATTGAGGCCTTAGGTTACTAACACCTTAATCATCCTCCCTTTTCCTTTAGCTCACCTATTATCATTTATTGTTTCACTCTAAGATTTTAGTTGCAACATTGACTCCATTTACCCTAAAAGGTACTTGTTCATACCTTGCAAGTGATTGATTGACGAAAACAACTCTTAAACCATCTACCTTCAGACCTTTAATAACTATTTTTAAATTTAGATTAGACTAACCTACTAATTGACTTGTTGTTTTTGCAAAATATTGCTACAACCATCTATAACATCAGAAAATTCATCTTAAAAGCAAGTTTTAAAGCTGATTATACATTGCCATCATTGCTTCTGACAATTACTATCATTTTGTCAAGTTTAAGTTATCATTTCTGGTCATTTTTTAAGCTTTATTGAGGCATAATTGTGAAGCTATTGCTATATATACATTGCTGTTATAAATACTTCTATTGCTTTAGCTTTTACATCATCTCATTCTTTTTATCAAAGTCTATGGTTTTATGAAGCACTAACATCATATGGTACTTGCAAATAGTATTTTTCTTGTTGTCTTGTTCTGGGCAAGTACATTTAATTATTACTTTACTTCATCTCATTAAAACCTTTGGAACTTTTGATCAGAGTGACCTATGTGAGGGGTGGGACTTTCTTGATACTCTTACCTTAGCTTTCTCAAACCCCCAGGTCCTTGGGGATGTCTCCCATAGGGTACTACTCCTAAATAGAAAGAGTTGTCGTGTTTAGGTGATAGTGATAGGACAACCTCCTTGTTACACCAATTTAGTGTTCACTTGCCTTTGGATTTTGGGAAAGTACAAATTGCAAGATAACAAACTTCATCCCTAACCCTAGGGATTCTTCTTGGCCTAACTTTTTTCTAGCTTGTTCCTTCACATCCAACATATTTGGGAATAGGTTTACACTTTTCCTCCTCGACAATATTTACTCTTGTGGTTTTTATCCCTTTTCACTCTCCCATGGAATAATGATTTACTCTTTTTGTAACTGGATTCTCTAATAAGTTTATCTCTAGTTAAATAAAATAAATTAAAAATAATATTTACAAAAATGTTCATCATCATCAATGTTTATGATGATACAATTTTAGCATAAGTCTTTTTCTCAAAAAATTCCTCAATATAAAATAATCCAAATTAAAATATTAAAATATTCATAAATGGATGGATACTATAGCTTCACTGCTTGAAACAAAAGTTTGACATTATGTACAAACAAGTCTTCAACATGGAATTTTCAGAGGTTTCTCTTATAGACCCTCTAGTGTGTTTTATGTAGCATGTTGATCCAAACCACTTGTATGGAGATTCTGCATCTAATCCTATTATGGTGGAAGAAAAACATGCACAACCGAGCAACGAGAAAACAAATCCAAAGCAAGGAAATGATCCCTAGGTTTATTCTCTTCAACCTTTGCACTACTACTATTAATAAAGGGCACTATCCCCCCTCTCACTCTCTACTATTTTGTTGGCTTTTCATAGTATATGATAGGATAGAAAGACAATTATTTTAGTTTTTTGTCCTCATTAACTATATCAATATGAATGACAAACCATATGTTTTGACATGATACTAACACTGTGTTCCTATTTTCCCCACGGGTGATGTTGAATGTACACTTTTTTTTTCTCTATATTAATATTAAAGCTAGCTAGCTTATAAAAAAAAATGATAGAATAGTTGATGATATAACAAACCTAAGGAATAACACATAACATGGGGGAATGGGGAAAGTAGCAACAAATGGATTTTCCATCAATGGAAACAAACATGTGTATAATTATGCATATGTTACTAGGAACATAAGTGCTTGGAAGAATGACACCCTGAGGATATTGTTAATGCTTATTCCATTATTATAGTCCTTTGCATTTCAATAGATAAGAGCAACATAAGAACAAGATCACTAAGAAATACACATTCACAAGAGACACAACATGTATCTTGGGAAACCCTCTAGGGGAAGAAAACCCAGCAAAAACTTCCTTATCATAAATTACCAATACAATGTCAAGAGATAACTCAAACCAATACAGATAGTCCTCTCCAAAAGATGTGCCACTCTTCTCCCTCTCTCCAACTGGTAAGTTGCAACTTGCCTCTTAGAAATGAGCAAGTGTGTTGTGTGATAAAGTGAGGCGCTAGCCTCTCTATATATACAAGTCTGGCATGTGTGAAGGGTCTTCACTGGCAGGGCCGACTTCTCACTCTGGGTGGGTAAACCCACCTTTAATTTATATTTGGATCTCAATAATAACTGTTGGGCCCGACTTCTTATTCTGCCTATTACAATTGTCTGTTGACCAATCCGCAAAAGGGGATTTGGTCCTAATACAATTACCAACATGATTAATCCACAATGGGGATTAATCCTATAAATAATATATCAATAAGAATAAGAATACTCTTTGCAGTTACATTATTTCAACAAATGTATCCAACTATGTCATTCCACATGAATCTATCCCATCATTTAGGTTGCAAAGGATAATATTAAAGAAATTCCATGGGATTCTAACCTATGGCGTTTAGGATGCAAAGCATAATATTAATAAATGGGCATCCATGCTCTTTTCATAATAATTTGAGAATATAATAAATAACATAAGAAAACAATGATGTAATGGAAGGACTATCAGTTGAGTGTTCTTACCATGGTTGAAATCATAATATAATGGCAATGGAAAGAATGTAGGGTTTTGCGTCATTGCTAGATTAATATTGGGATAAGAGACATTGAATGATCATGGAAATAAGTAAAACTATTTAAATACCAAAATGTACATATTTTGTTAACAAGCTAAATATAAAATTCTTTGGTAAGGGGAGATATAGCTTAGTCTCACCCCATATCGAGATCCAGGTTGTGGCTGGGAGTGAACAACTCTCTATGTTGGAAATCTTGTATTTGAAAAGTTAATCTTCCCAATAAGACTTTAAATCTCTTATCATAATCCCATATTTCCTCACTTACCTTTTATTTCTTCTCCTTAATCTCTACAATACATTGTGATTCTGTCTTCAACTTCTCAAATTATTCAATCAAGTATTTCCTTATTTCATCCATAATTATAGTCTATCCTACTACCACATTATTCCTATACTTCATATACTATAGAGCTCTATCTCTAAAAGTGGTCTCCAATTGCACGATCTTGACTACATCAACCACTATCTTGTTGATTGTCCAAATGGCCTCACAAGTAAGTCAATGTTTTTCAACATCATCTCTCCCTGTTTGACTGAACATGGGGATTCTTATCACACTATATGTTAGTTCCTATCATTGAAAAGTTCAAGGTTCTTTCTATTGATGATCCCATGTTCGTTGTTATCATTGTTATCCTTTGTTGTACTATATTTCTCAAATATATCTCTATTGAACTTTCTTTTCCTCAAATGAACTACATGAGGGGGGTTTTTCCAAAGGGGAGTGTTCTACCTCATTCTCTGCAACAACAACTTGATGGGATCTAAAGCCTTATTCTATTCTTATATGAGCCATCAAGTCTACTTGTGCTGAAGTATTTTCACTTTGTATAGAATCATCTTCTATTGCACTTGGCACATAATATTCATTTGAAGAAGTTTTCATCTCCTCAATCAATTAATATTTCTACCTTATTATCCATTAAGGTCTGACATCTTCACTGCCTTATCCTACCTTATCATTTCTCTAGGTGCATCTCTCTATCACCTCCTCCTACAGACGCACCTCAAGTGTGGCTCTCTTGCTCAATTCTCCTCAACAATGCTTCCCTTATTTTATCCTCCTATTTATATTTCTCAAGATGTCTTCTCCCTGTTTCCTCAAGATATCCATCCAAACCTTCCAAACTGCTTCTCACAACACATTTCTTCTCTCATATTTCTCCACTTTGGCCTTTCTCTACTACTCGAAATCCATATTTCTTTCCACTTTCTTATCTCATTGAATCCCCTTCATTCCTTAACACTCATCATAAGGGCTTATGTTGCTATGGGATCGAGTTACATCTACATCAACTCTCTCTCTCAATAAACACCATTTTGATCCACAAATGTATTTTCTTCAACAATATTCATCTTATCCTAGACTAGAATTCTCTTTTAGTGATGCTAAAATATGTGCTATAATCAATAATGAATTCCATAATATATCCTTTATGATGCAATTAAACCAAAAATCAATAGCACAGGTCCAATTATTATTTAGGGTTTTCAAATTGTCTACATTTTCTTAATCCCAAACAACATGTTATTCAAAATAGCATACACTGTTAATCTCATTTTGTCTTTTGATCCATTGATGTAATAAACAAGGGAAATCAACAAAGAAATATCATGCTTATTCAAATAAATGTACATGTATTTCCACCATTCAAGTTCTACATGCAAGTTCTAAGTCTCTTTTTGGGTGAATTCCTTCTTTCTTGGTCATCCAGTCATGGATGACCCACCGCGAGGGTTTCCATGACATGTATATGTTTAATCCTACAAGAAATTGTTCTATCCCAACAATGAAACCAATTATTGGCTTTAACACTAGACCCAAGGTTCAACATGCAAGCTAGCAATAGATTTCACTAGTATCAACATTTTCGATACCATAAGAAGGATAAGGCCTCACTTGAGACACTAGTGAACATTACAAAGACAGATCTAGTTGATAAAATAAACCAAAACATGAATCATAAGAATCCATTAAACCATCACTTATCATTCCTAATACATAAAAGACAATACACAGAAAAAACATTACACATAAATAATAGTACTCAGAAATAACAATGCTCAAAATTTTAAAGGGAGGACCAACACAAATTCCATTCTATCCCATACCAAAAGAGACATTACATACATTCTCCTTATCACTCCCTATCAACATCCCATCATCTATATCCTACAACAATCATAGCAATAACATTAATACTAGCAACCACAACCCTTCCCTCTAGGCTATCCCTATATACGTCTTCAAGTCAATTACAAGGTAGCATAGCCATTATAAAATTCATTTCATGAAAGTCATGAAAGAAACCATGTGTGCAATGCACAAGCAACCTACATGGTTCATCTTCACAATGCACGAAACACTCAATGTGCACATGTTGTAGCTTCGCACATAAATGTCAAAATTGCAAAATAGAGCACCAACAATTCTCTAAAAAATACCTGAATCATTCACCTAAAAAATTATTGTATACACATAAAATACTTCACACATAAATGTCAAAATTGCAAAATAGAGCACCAACAATTCTCTAAAATACCTGAATCACTCACCTCGAAAATTATTGTATACACATAAAATACTTACAAAAGAATAAAATAAGTATTGTATTTAAAAAATAATAATTACTTTGTTTAAATTTTCAAAATTAACTTTAAAAATACTTTTTTGAAAATTATTAAAAACGTATATTTAATAATTATCATCACAATAAAACATCTCCATCACACCCCCACATATATATATAATACAACAAACAAAACAAACCTAATTTTTAAAAAATACTATTTTGATAGATATTTTTGAAATTTATTAAAAAAAAAACGATTATCACAATAAACATTTGTACCACCCAAAACAAAACAAACCCAACTTCTTTAATAATAAAGTCCTAACCTAATTTCTTTAAATAACTACTTGAATGGCTTTTTTTCAAATTCGTTGAAAAAATCTTTTAAGAGTTGTCTTCACAATAAGACATTTCTATCACCCAAAACAAAACAAACCCACTTTCTTTAATGTTAGAGTCCTAACTAACATTTCTATCACCCAAAACAAAACAAACCCACTTTCTTTAATGTTAGAGTCCTAACTATTTTAGTACTCTTTAGAGTTATACTTTTTAAGATATGTTAGAGTTGAAGTGTTTTTTAATTCTTTTAATTGCGTAGTTATATTCATTAAAATTATAACTTTATGAATATGTATTTTTCTTTAAAAGTAATTTTGAGTTTTTATATAAATAAAAAATTGAATTCATAATCTTTAAAAGTAATTTTGATTTTTTATATAAATAAAAAATTGAATTCATAAAAAAGAATGGTTATTTCAAATTTTATAAAAAAATAAAAAGTAATAATTAAGAAAAAAAAATAAAATAGCTAATATATATTCGTAAATAAATAAATAAAAAATGAACATTCTCATGTATATTTATTCATAAAAAATAAATAAAAATGAAATTATAAACTTATTATAGATAATTTAGTATGGTAAAAAAATATCTATTTTATAAATTAATAAATTAATAGTAATTATAAATTTTTATATAAATAACAAATTGAATTTATATATATATAGAGAGAGAGGTTATTTCAAATTATATAAAAAATAATAATAATAATTAAAAAAATAGTTAATAAAAACATTCCCACGTATATTCATCCATAAAACAAATAAATAAAAAATGAAAGTATAAACCTATTCGTAATAACTATTCGTATTTCAAATTTTATAAATTATTTTTTTATAATAATTAAAAAGATAGCTAATAAAAACATTCCCAAGTATGTTATCCATTAAAAAAAAAAAAAAAATGAAGCTATAAACCTATTCTTAATAACTTTTTTTAATAATTTATTATTGTATTTAAAAAAAAAAAAACTATTATATAACTTAATAATTTACTATTATATAAATGATTTAAAAATATTTAATAATTATCATTACAATACAACATCTCCATCATATATATATATATATAACCAGCATAAAACACAACAAATAAAACAAACACAACAAACCTATTTCTTTTAAATACTACTTTGATGGAACAAACAAAACAAACCCAATTTCTTTAACAATAAAGTCCTAACCTACTTTCTTTAAAAAACCGAAAAAAGCTTTGAATAGTTGTATTCAAAATAAAACATTTCTATGACCGAAAACAACCCACTTTCTTTAACGTCAGAGTCCTAATTCTTTTAGCTCTCTTTTAGAAAAAATCTAAAAAATCTTTGAATAGTTGCTCACAATAAAACATTTCTATCACCGAAAACAAAACAAACCCAACGTCAGAGTCCTAATTCTTTTAGCTCTCTTTTAGAGATATACTTTTTAAGATATATGTAGAGTTGAAGTGTTTTTTTATTTTTTAATTGCTTGATTATATTCTTTAAAATTATAAATTTACAAATATGTATTTTTCTTAAAAATAAAATAATTGTGAATTTTTATATAAATAAAAAATTATATTCATTAAAAAAAAATTGTTTATTTCAAATTTTATTAAAAAAATTGAAAATGATAATTAAAAAAAAATAAAATTAATAAAAACATTCCCATAATGTCTAGGGACAAGTACTATTCTGAGATATATTCTTCCATAAAAATAAAAATAGAAATAGAAATAGAGCTCTAAACCGATTCTAATAACCTTTAATAGTTTAGGATTATATAAAAAAAATGATTGATCTATAACAATAAAAATAAAATATGATACGTTTACCTTTTAGGTAGATAGGGATTTAAAGGAAATTGGAAGGCGTATCCTTTTTCCTTTTCATTAATCTCCCTTGTACTCTTTGATAATTACTATTTGATTAAAAAAAAAAAAAAAGTAGATAGGGATTTAAAAGAAATCGGAAGGCATATTTTTTTCCTTTTTATATTTTTGATAATTATTATTTGATAATAAAAAAATTGAAAAGTGATTTTACTTTATATTGAGTTTTTTGTAGATATGTGTATGATTTGTTATTTTGTGGGTCTAATGGTTAAAAATATGTGTTTTCTTTTTGGAGGTTATAAGTTCAAACCTAGAGAAGGATTACGGGTTGTCAACTTCCAATTCTCTTATCTTTTTTGTTTTCTCCAACTTTGATGTGGCCTCACCCCGAGGGAATCAAGAGAGTCGAACCAATGACCAACAACAAGCATGATAAACACATGTCTGGCTCTAAACCAATTGCGCTTACCCTCGGGGCTTTAGATTCATTACAAATACCACAAGTGTAATGCCATTTTTATTAATAATCTCACCTAGTCCCATATTAAGTTGTTACATATGTAAAAATCTAATTCCATTTGAGAGCTCTTATCATACTACCCTATTACTCAAGTAGGCAAGAGTAACCATTTGGATCCGATGGACTTTTAGAGTATCACTCAACATCATATTTCTTCTATAAGCTAGAGTTCAACAAGTGTTCCTAGTATATGTTTGTTATGGTACATTACTCACTCTTTCTTCTCGACCTGAAATATTTCTTTTTAGTCTAAATAAATCTTCTATTAATATTATACAAAAAAATGGTACATACATACCAAGTTGTGGCCTACCAATGGGGAAAACAAAACCTTAGCCAGATAAAATAGGTTCAAAACAAAACCTTAGCCAGATAAAATAGGTTCATAATAGAAAATCCTATTAAGTCTTATATCCTTCTAATGCTAGACATATAAAATATTATATATGTTTAATAGAAAGCTAGAACATAACATAAAATATTATATATGTTTAATAGAAAGCTAGAACATAACATAAAAACCACAAGAAATAGAGGCAGTCTCGTAGTGAATATAAAGTATAATGGATATTTCTTAAATTGGCTAGCCTACAAATTCATATGGCTTAGTAATCCCCTTATACGCTTCAATATGTGACAAGGGCTCTTCCTCAATGATGATGGGTTTGAAATGACTTCCCTTTGAGCCTGGATAGTCTTCCTAAGCCTCCATTTCATCATTGTCATTGCCTTGGGGTTGTGAGACCACAATATCAACATCAAAGACTGCTCCAAACTTATTGCCCATCAAATCCAATTTGCAGAGGATGGCTTGTTGACGTAGGCCCTTTTCCTCCACTATTTGGGTAATGAAAGCCTTGTTCATCCAATACAGTTTTGTTAGCCTAAATATCTTGGTATCCCTAGTTTAGGAGAATCCAGGGTCCTAAATCCAACCCTCAAATTTTGTCTAAATTTGTTCTTTGGATATCATTTTTCTCTTCTACCTAATGGAAGTCTCCATCTGGGTTTATTTCTTATTTGACCTAAGAAGGGAATCTAGAGTGAAAATAGTTGGTTGTTGCATTGACATCCTTCTCAACCTTATTAATGTAGTGAGGGCTCTCTCAGAGGAAAATTTTGGGTATTTTTTTTAGACTTTATGCGAGGCATTTTTTTATCAATTTCCTAGTCCTACCCCTTGTTGTCTCTTGCCATCTTCAAGTGCCAAACCAGGATTGAAGGAAAGATCTATGGGGATGACAAGACATAGAGATAGAGACTGACTATTGCTATAAAAATCTGAGGGGGATGGGGGTGTCAATGAAGGTGCTTTATATAGAGGGACACAAGCTTCCCTGTGAGAGGGAAATTATACCACCTAAGTGACCATTGGTTAATGTAGACCGAATTCACTCTTCTAGATGTTCTAGGTTGAGGGAGAACCAGAGTAGAAAATAAATAAACCAAGGAGTGATGTCTAAAGGAGAAAAGTACTAACCAAGAATTTCAAGATTGAAAAGTTGTGACTAAGAATTCTAATGTAGCATTTTCCATGATGACCAAAGTGCCCTCCTATCGCGACCAAATTCCTTTGTTCTTCTCCCTCAGACCTGACCTGAAATACATCTAAATGACCACCTTATATAATTTCCACAATCATCATCATATATGGGATTTAATGAATAGTATGTCATTGAGACAAACATAAATAACTATGAGAACCCAAGCCATGTACCTCCACCTTCTTCACAGTAATGTCTTGTACAAATCCTCCATGTCAACTATCGCTAGACATGTGGGGGGTGTTGTGGCGTCAACCTCTAACACCCCATCCAAATGTGTCGAGCACAAATGCCAATAGAGACCTCTCTTCTCATATTTCCTCACAAATATTTATTCATGTTAAGAGACACGTCTCTTCCCATATTTCCTCACAAACACATGGCTAAACACAATATTGTATCTTTGTATTTTTTCTCATATCATTTTTTTTTCTTCTATAACTAGGGGAATCGGTAACAACAGCAGTATCGTACTCGCGTGACACAAGGTCGAATCTTGTCGGCTGCCTTATAACCCCTAGGGACAATCACATCACCCGCAAGCACGCCTCCGGATAAATCGAGGCGAGAATCGAACTTGAGACCTCTTTTTACATATTTCCTTCCATTTACACAACACTTGCCAA
>CBVK0102418149.1:0-19626 GCA_900067695.1 Picea abies | reverse complement strand
TATAATCCTTTTTCTTCAAATGTTATATCAATGTAGAATTATTATCCAATAATGAGCAGTAAGAAATAAACACTCACACACATACACAGTACACCAATGTTTTACGTGGAAACCCAAATTGGGAGAAAACCACATAATGCTTTTTCTTATATGTATTGAAGAATTACATTCATTATAAGCACCAACTTCCTTTGTTTTCCAGCTGCAACTGGAAGGAGGCTCCAACCCCCTAGTTTCTCAAGCTACAACCTGAGGGAAGCTTCAACTCCTCAATTCTCTGGCTACAACCAAAAAGAGGCTACAACCCCCAATGTTCTCCGGATACAACCAGAAGGTGGCTACAACCACCTATCCTTGCTTTGTCCTGCCACCCTGAAGTAGAAGTAGAATGATAGAACCACTATCACACTATCACTGTGAGATATACTGTTGTAAACCTGTACCAATAAATCTGAACCATGCATCAACCATGCATCAACCTATACCTCAACCTGTAATCAACCTGTACCATAAACAAGTGAATCAACGATGTACCAACCTGTAATCAACTTGTACCATAAACAAGTGCATCAACCGTGCACCAACCTGTAATCAACCTATACCATAAACAAGTGCATCCAACCATGTACCAAGTATGTTCCAATCATGTGTCAACTACTCATCAATATGTACCAACATCATCAACTATATACCTCATGTATGTGCCAACTCATCAACTACTTGTCTCAACCATGTACTCAACATGTACCTCAACCAAAAGTCCTCGTCAATTTCATCATCCAAACTATTTTGTAGCTCTGTAATAGACCTGGTGTATATGATCACATTCCTGCAAACCTTCTGTTAGTCCCTAAAGTTGCACTTGACTGCTAAGGGCAAGCCAGGGCATCATTGATTTATTGCAAAAAGCATTTTGAGGGTTTTATGATTGGGTTTTTTGAGTAAGGTGGTTTGAAACTGGTTTCAAGGTAACAACACAATATGAAAAACAAGATTAAAACAAAGTATATCCCATTGATGAAATAATAGGTAAACACAAAGATGGATTAAACCAATTAAGAAAAAGGAAGGTGAAGCCTTCAATTTGTCAACTTCACCAGAATTCTTGCCTCAAAATATCATAAAGAAACAAGATGTTCAGCTTGATATCAAACTTGAAAAATAATCTTTATAGTAAAATTTTCACTGTATAAATTAACAGTCAAGAATCAAAAGCATTGCAATCTAAATATGAATTCAAGCATGAATAAAGAAAAAACAGAGTAGAAAAAGAGGGTCTAGCCATCCATATGTCTTTGCTATTAAGTGTCAAATTTAACATAATTCCTTTACAATGTGCTTCACAAAAAGGTCCCTTGGGTCTCCAAGTTTTCGACCTCTTCCTCTCATTCTACAGAGTTTATATAGAAACAATAGATAATAATCAAGATCCAAAAAAAGAAATGGATCTGAAAACCTCCTCATCTATGTTTAGTTTCTTGTTTCAAATAATCAAGGAGAATATCCAATCTAATCTCCAATTTGAATTGATGAGGTGGCTTGTCAACTATTGTCCATGAGATTTTTCAGGAAAACAAATCTCGTAAATTCCTGAAAAATAAGGTCCAACAATCAATTCAAATATCTTAAGTGGTGATAGTTGTGTAAAAAATGAGAGAGTTTTTTGTGAAGGGGCATGTTCCCAACAAAAACCTCTTTTGGTTTCATCAAATTCATCTCCATCTGTTCTTCAACCTCTCTCTTGAAGAAGACTAAAACAGGAAAAAATAACAGAGTATTTCCTGTCGCTTATCAGAAAATTATCCCTCAAAGATCAATTTGAATCTCTTAAATGGTGATATCTATGTATAAGCTGAAATATTTTTTTGTGAAGGGGAATGTTCCCAAAAAAAACCTCTTTTGGTTTCATCAAATTCATCTCCAATTGTTCTGCAACCCCTCTTGAAGAAAAAGACTAAAACAGGTAAAAATAACAGAGAATTTCCTGTAGCTTTTTTGGTTCTTCTTTTAACGATTATTTATGTACTGGGGACATTCTTGTATTTTGTTTGAGATCTGATTTTGCATATTCAAAATGGTCTTCTATCACTATGACACTACTCAACATCATCTGATTTGTAATGAGGGTCTGCTACCCATGTCTTGATGTTCATGTTCTTCATCTTCAAGGCAAGAAAATAGAGTATAGGCTAGATGTAGAACCGATCTGCTGTAGGATGTTTTAAGTGTAGCCTTGTGTTCAACAGTGAGCATTTGGATCTCTTCACGTTCCCTACTTACAAGACTTCCTTGAAGAACATGCAACTCTTTCTCTTTCCCAATCTTTCCACTCATGAACTTGCATGACAACTAAAATATTTCATAAGCTATCCCATCATTTCTCACAAATATCTCACTGATATTTCAACAAAGTTTGCTTGTATGACCACTTTTGATTTCCAGTCTACCTGTGCAACTAACAGCAGGCCAAATGAATATGATTTGGGTCCATCATAATGCATGATGCACCTTTCTAGTGTCATGGAAGACAAAACCCCACAATCTGCGAAGATACAAATCTATCCTTGAGATAATGATGCCAGGGGGCAGTATCTCTGTTCCACGAGGGTTTGCTCATCATGTTTCCATTTTTTCAAAATTTATAAAACCATGAAAACCCCTTGACATGAAGATATCATGGCATCATCTGGAGCCAGGTAAGAAAACTTCATATTTTCCCAATAAATGTTATCGCTGGTGGATTCTAGATGCTTTGCTTCATCAAATCCTTATGACAAACCATGATTCTTTCCCCCTCTTATGATTTGCAGGTTATAGCTTCAAGTATGAAACAATCATATGACAAGCTTCTTCGCGCTTCGATTGTTGAGCAAATGATACAGGAGATGCAAAAGTCTTCTCGCAATTCTGCTTGGCAATTTTGCTTGTTCATCTATTGGCCATCTTATACAATGTGCTATGCAGTGGGAATTACCGCGGGGTTTTCCATGATGTCAGACCCATTTTAACATTCATAGAACCTGGAACTGACTACGATTTGGATTTTGAGCTTGAGCACTAGGTAATAGAAACCCTTTGTACCGTGTTCCCATGTTTTCAATAACCACAATGCTCGAATGTTCACTCTGTATTCTCCATGAAATTGGGCATTCAATTGGGCGTTCTGTGTGTTTGATCTCTCATGATGACTAGATTGGCCTTGCACACTGTTGTTGATGGTATTGTGGACATGTTTCAACCAGAAGCAATCTTTCACCTTCATGGTGAATGCCAATTATCAGAGCAGATGGCAATGACTTCTGTTTACAAAAACTAATTCTTCGAGAACAGATGGCAGCGATCTCTGTTGATAAGACAAATTTTCTTCAACCAGGATAATTCCTCCTTGTTGTGGCTTGGTGTGGTGCTAGTCTTTGGCTTGACTTGTGCATTGCTTGTTTGAGGATTGCATGAACCAACTCCAAGGCTTCTATAACTAGCACCCTCGGGTTCCGACTTTGCCACCTGCAATATGTTAGTGTATAATGTTCCTCTGAGAAAATACCTGTGCCTAAATTTAGCAAAATTAGACAGGTATAATATAATGATCATTGAGAATTGGGTGATTTTAAAATGAGACCTTCGTGGCTACAAATCAATCGGATTATGAAACAATTTGAATCAGTAAATGATTCCAATTTATTGTGGACACATGCAAATTCTCAAACCACGATTCGTGTCATCATAATGAAATTTGGATGATAGGCGTGTATCAAGGCATGATAATTTTGGCGCTACGGGAATAGCCTTATTCCCGTAGCGCTATTAATGACTTGGAAAAATTTGAATTTATGAAGTTCAAATAGGCATATAAGGTGACACCTCATTTAAAACCATGTCTTTCAATTTCAAACTTGAACAAACTATTCAAAAACTGAAATGCAAACCATAAAACACTAAAAACAAAGATCGAAATCAATTGGAAACATAAATTGAAGTGTAGGTAAGAAAGGTTTAGAATAAGGGTTTCTCACTAAACCAAGACCAAATTAGAGACTAACATTGGCTCCTTCTGGGGGATGATGATCTCCCTGTGAGGCATCAGGAACAAGCAGACCACTGTGCCTTTTCCTCTATGCAATTCATGCAATGCAACCTGCAAACTTTGTCTCTGCAAACATTCACATTCTTCTGTGTTGTGCCTAGTCCATTGGGTTATGGAGTCAGTCAACATCATTCAATTCTGGGCCAAACTTCTGCAACTCTTCTCCTCATTTGAAGCCAAAACTACCCCTATCAATAGTGCTTTATATGCATTGGGCATGGAGTCTTTATTTCAAAACTGAAACCAAATTTTCTGCAACTCTGCTCCTCATTTGAAGCCAAAACTACCCCTGTCAATAATACTTTATATACATTGGGAATGGAGTCTTTATTTCAAAACTGAAACCAAATTTTCTGCAACTCTGCTCCTCATTTGAAGCCAAAACTATCCCTGTCAATAGTGATTTATATGCATTGGGCATGGAGTCTTTATTTCAAAACTGAAACCAAATTTTCTGCTGCAAACCAACAGACTAAAAAGAATCTCATACTTGATGGTGAGCTTATTATTCTGTCTATTCCTACTTCTAACCAACAAAAACTAGCTCATCATGTGACATCATGCTTCCAATGAAGCCATGATAACATCAAACCATTTACCAAAGCTCTTTTAACACGGATAGAAATCAAAGAAGAATTCTTTATGTGTAACATAATTTTAATTTGTAACACATACCTACAACCCTCATCTGATTTAATTCCAAAAATAGCAAGGCTGAAATCTTCTGAGAAATATAAATCCACATAAATGGCTACCAGATCATAGAAAGAAGTAGATTGATAATTGAAAATGGTTACCTTTGCTTGCTTCTCGATACTTCCATATACTGGTTCTAACTGTACATGAAAAATGGGCATAATGTTCTCATAAACCTGTTGATCAAATCTAACATTGCCATATGCTGCCTCATATATATGTTCTTGATGAGCAACCTCTTGATTTTCCTCCTTAATCACATGTAACAACATATTATAGGAATCCACTTGAAGGAGTTGAGGAAAGACCTCTTCTTCAACTATTTTTTCATTCAGATCTAAGACAACAGGTGCATCAGAAAAACAATCTAATGCATTCACAACTATGCAGTCATCTTTCCTATTATCAATTAGATTTGGAAAATCTTCATCAACAACATGATTTTCATTCTTGCAATCAGAAGAAACATTTTCTTTCTGCTGAATATGCTTATCAAATTCATCACAACAATTTTCAAAAAGACTTTCAACTGAAAAATCTTCTTTACAAAATCTATTGAAAGCATAATGAAAACTTGCCAATGAGTTAATACTTGAAGCTGGAAGAGATCTACACCATTCAAGGGCTGCTCCCTTCAATGAGTATCTGAAAACCTTGATCTTGACATCCTCATGCACAATCTGACGTTCATGAATAAACTCATGAAAATCTAGCATATGCTCAGCCGGAACCTCCCAATCTCCTCCTTTAAATGTAGGAAGGGTACCTTCCCATTCATCTCTGCTAGGAATTGGGTTTGGAAAACCAATGACATATGAAAAATCATAAAAAGCAAACCTTTGAACCAAAATGGCTTCCATGCTTGGATCCAGTGGAGTCGCCTATTAATCTTTAGACAATGGAGTCGCCATGGTGAAAGATCTGTAGTCATGTATTTGTCCCCTTCCTGTTCACCATCAAGAAGTGGATCTGATCGTTGTCGTTCTCCCAGGGATAAATACTTTGTGTCTCATAAATAGTTTGTCCATAAATAGTGGATCATACATAAATAGTTTGTCCATACTAGTTAGTTGGAAAAACCTCCTTCACAATTGAATTATGTGGCCACTTCCACCATTTTTTTAATATCAACTCCCATAAATAATGAGCCTTTGACTCATTTTCATGACTTTGGGAGATAGATTAAAACTAGAAATTTATCCTTAAGGGTAACAAATCCAATTTCACCCCCTATGTGCAAAAGTGTCGGGTCCTACTTCTTTGACCATGATATTTCCTAACGATGATAAATTATTAGAGGCCATGACCTTTTTATATAGTCCTTAGGATAACGTCCACAATGGATCTCCTATTGAATTTCACCCTAGGTCTATCTACTCCACTACTATCATTCCATTATACTCTATCCCTTTGGAAATATTGATCATTTTGATTCATCTCTACCAACAACACCTCTGACTTGAAGACGATGCCTTGGATTAAATTTCCATACTTAAGATTATTGATATTTCCATCTAACGAGATGTTATCAAACTATTTCGTGTTGACATGAAGCATCTAATATGACTTTCCAGTTTTTTTTTGGGTGTAGGACAATGACCTTGTGACCTTTTTTCCCAATAACCACATCCTCCTCATTGAAAAATTTAAGAATGTATCTACCCATATGTGAAATGTTAGAATGTTGTACTTTCCATGTAAAAATAGAGTCACAAGAAAATTTAAATCCTCTCTAGATAAAATAATCCTAACACTAAGTAAGAGTTGAAACCACCTTCTTCCTTGCTTCCCAAACTATTTGAATTAGTGCAAAAGATCCACCAATCCTGAAATCACTTGAAGCAACATTCACATCATTGAGGGTGAAAAGTCTGTTTATTTTGGATCTAAATTTTCCTTTAACAATTATGTATTAGGTCAATCTTTTTCAAGGTTATTCACCAATCATTGAACTCACTATCTGCTTTCTTGACATGCTTCCTCCATGAACAATTATATTAGTTTATATGAGGCCTTTGCCTTTTTTAGGAAAGGAAAATATGCTCCATGGAACCATTAATGACAAAGCATGGTCCACCACATTTTTAGAGCATAAAAAACCTCTAAGCACTCAAGTTTCTATATGACTAATTTTGGAAGAAAAAAGAAACCAATAATGTACATGATAAATGTGTCTTTCTTGAATATTTTTTCTATAGCCATGATTTTACTAACAAAATGCATGTCTCTAAATAATGAACTATTAAGTTTTTGTTAAAAATTTAATAGACATCAAACCTACATAGAAGACCGGGAAACATTTATATCGAAGAAAATTACTATGTATATAGTGATACTACCATTTCTCATGCATTGTTGGGGATGATTCAACCAATCCAATTTCCCCTCCACTCTATTCAACCAATTGTTCTATTTCAAATCACTCACCACTACTTGCGCTACAACATAAAAATTATCTAAGAATTATAAAGTACCTTCAATTAAAACTTATAAGAGAGGAATATAAAGAAGATAGCCATCTATAAAATGGTTCTTGATCACCTTACCACTTCTTGGAATATTAATACAACATATTCAACCTTGAGCTTGGATTGAGCTTGGACAAGCTCTAGAAGATAACCAAGTGCATCAAAAACAACGAAATAAACTTAAAGGGGGAAAGTGAGTAGCCTTTCCTTATATATTTGTGCAAGATAGTTACATCACATAAGACATCATTAACCAACACAAAAGAAAATGCGTTGTGAAAAAGGGCTTCCACTATCTAAATTAAAGAAATCATACTCCAAATTGGGTTATGATAACATATAAAATATGGGGAATCGATCTACCCTATCATAAACCTAGTCAAATTTAATATTAGAGCAATTCTTTTTCCAAATCCCTTTTCCCATTCAACAAATATTTAATGTGTTTTCAACATGGTGTCACGAATTAGCCTACCTTGAACGATTTTTTTTTTGTTTAGGTCTAACAATCTGACAAGAAACACACTTCTTTCTTAAAGTTACAACTTTAGCTAATATATTATAAGACACAGTGGTCATGAGAGGTAAACTGAGTCAATAAAAACTAGGGTTTGTTCTCGTACACACCAGGGTTTGAATTCTTAAAAAAGTGACATGTTTTCCCCTCATGGGAGAACATACACTCATAAGAGTGATGTTGAATAGGAAAAATCATAAAGGTTGTTTTCTTAGCATGGGTGGTCACACACCCTTATAATAAGTGTATGGAAGCACATGCATCACAATAGGTAGTTAGTGCTCACCACTTAGATAAGGTTCGAAGACACATCAAGCAATATAATAGAGCACCATGAGGCAATAATGTCTCTATTATATTATCTCTTACGAATGCGATTTATCAAATCTTGATTTTGGAATCCATCAAGTTTGTTAGTGTGCTTAGATGGTTGTTATTATAATGCCTTAGACAATAGGGATGGATTTAAAGGCCTTGATAATGGTTGGGGAGGCCCATAAGACCTAGATGAATATTCTAGGGACCAATGACCATGCACAATGCTACAAACCAAAAAATATGCCCTCTATAGGAGGTCAATATCCTTAGAGTGGGATATGGGCACCTTTAGAATGGTATCTTAGTATTGGAAATGTACTGATCTTGGTGCAATAAATACTACAATTAGGCATGATAGTACATAGATAATTACCTTGGAGAGACCCTATGGGAAAAGTCCAACTAGAATAAGATGCTTCATTTGTTAACTCAATATGTAATCAGTTACAATTACCAAGGCTCTCATGGATCTTTTAAGAACATATTTTCCAAAAGTTTTATCTTCTCTCAACAATTTCCATTGATTATTGAGAATTGTTTCCACCTAGTTAATTAACAACTTGGAGGAATGAATCCACTCTTTTCTTGAAATATCAAATTATTTATTTCACATAGAAGGAAACTTCAATGCTATCCTCATATTCTAGAATTGCTTCATCATTGCCTACTTGAATCTTCCCTTCTTATTAATCTTAGGCTCTACTTTCCATTATCAAACTACAAATAAATCCATTTGCAAAGGGTGCTCTTCAAGTGCTTATGTGATGATATAGTGGAATCTAACAATAGATCGCAACTCCTCTTCCCTTTCCACAAATCTACACTTATTAAGAAGTGGATCCCTTGATCTATACTATGACCAAAAAGCTATTTTCCTCATTCAATTTGGTATCTTGGATTTATCTTTGACTCTAGATAAAAAACAATGTCTTTGTCTCTATGCATAGAAGTTATAATTCCTTTCTTTGTATGGAAGGTCAATTCCTTCTTCTATCCACTATAAAATGGATAATATCTCTCTAACACCAATCTTTAATGTCAAACCCCTTTACTATCATCTGCTCCTATACTTGTACCCATCAACCCTTAGGAAGGATAATTGATAGGCCAAGAATAATTAGTTACACATAATGTAATCGCTTACCTTAATGGAGTCATCAATAGGGTGTTTACAATGTCTATAAATGTATTTTCCCCCCACATCCAGAAGGATAATCAATAAATAAGGTTCAATTACAAGATATTGTAACTACAAGGACCTGGGTGGAGTCATCGATTTGAGGGGTTTTAGTGTTCCCAATGAATGGATGTGTTGTTGTTGACATGGAATGGGACAACACATGTACCTACTTAATTTTATTCCTTCACTTGATGTGGGCCTAGTCATTCATAGCCTTGAATTGAAAGTTACCCCTAGTCTTAGGCATCACCCTTCATGACACTTGTCACCAAATGATTAGATCACAAGGTTGGAGGCATATGGGCATTGGGATGAGGCTTTATAACCCTACAGTAACAAGATACATTAATTGAATTTGGACTATATTGAAAGGTGCATGCAATTGAAAATACTAACAACCCAAAACTAAAAGGGATCAATACATAGACTATCAATGAGAGGTGATCTGGTGGTGAGTAGGAAGAGGCCTAACACCTTCAAAATGATCATTCTCCTCCAACTATTCACATCTATGTATAATTCTAAATCCTAATCCCTCCTTGAGTCCAATGACCCCATGATTCTAGTGTGGCCATGCTTGATGTGGAATTTTACACATTTCAAATTCCTCCAAGTGTCCAATCCCACTTCTCTATGACTCCTATCGATATTTCAATGAATTTCAAGGTATACGGCATATGGGTTATGTAAGGGACTTAACACCCACATGGATGCGAGTCATATGATCTCTCTACATAAGAAAATAGTCACAATCATGTGGTTTGAAAACCCAAAATGTAAGCCCGAATGTGCATGTTGTCAATCAAGTGGATTTACTCAAGAAAGAGTCGTCTCTCAAGATAGTGCTATCATTTAATGATCATCATCTCTGGTGATTGTTTTTTATCCTTTTAAAGGGAAATCCTTTGGTGTATGGATCTTGGCCTTGAATCTCTTCCATCAACGCATCAATTATTCCAAAGACCTCCTTGATAGCACTGGATTACATTCCCTAACCTTAAGCAAAAATATGCACCAAATAAAATGCTTAGACAACCAATCATGTGTTTCTCCACAAGAATTTCACTTGTCAAGTACATGGTGTTGTAAATACCTTGTGTTTTAGTGGATAATAGGAAAGAGATTTGTTGGAATAGGCTTGAAACAAATGGTTTAAAAATAGAGTAACCCAAAAACACTTGATCCCCCTTACCCTGCACATCTTATGGGGTATTATATGGATCAAAAGAAATGATTCAATATTCAAGGACATTCAAACCTCACCCTCTAATATAGTATATAATTTTGAATATCCCTTCACTCCACTAGTTGGTCACAAGAAACAAAAATATCGGTAGATTGTTCCACGGTTGGTAGTGGATTACATAACTCCATATGGTTTCATCATCATCATTGTCATCATCATCATCATCAAAATCATCATCATCGTTGTCATCGTTGTCGTCATCGCCGTTGTGGTCATATTCCCTTAATGCATTTTGACTACAAACACTATAACCTCTAACCACTATGATCCTAAACACATTGACTATGGCATTAACCCATTACACATCATCCTCATCATCGTTTTCATCACCCTTATCATCATGATACTCGTCATCATCGACGTCATCCTCCTCCTCCTCCTCATCATCATATAATATAATATTTAATTATATAGTATGTAATATATCATGTTTATATAATATATATAAATAATATATTTATGTATATTATATATATATACCATAGCATAACCCAAAATAAATAAATAAATAAATAAATAAAAATATAAAAAATAGAAATTATATAAGATATATTAAAATAAAAATAAAATAAAACAAAAATAAAACCCATTATTGATCATATCATTTTGCATGCGACCAAGGGAAAGGAGATCACTACGCAAATTGAGGGCACAAAGAAGACTGTGAGGGTGAGGAGATACACTGCCAGGGCATGGAGGGGAGATAGAATGTGACTGTGGGGGTGAGGAGATAGACTGTGAGGGCACACAGATGGGAGATAGACTGCGACTACGAGGGTGAGGAGATAGACTGTGAGTGTGATATGAGGGAATAGATAGATTGCGAACAATGAGATGAGGGAGATAGACTACAAGGGTGTGCTGAGGGAATAGATATAGACTGCGAATGATGATAGACTTGGAGGGTGAGCCAAGGGCACATAGATATACTGCGAGGGTGATTCAAGGGCACTGAGTCGAGGGCACTGAGATAGACTGTGAGGGCATGAAGGGGAGATACACTGTAAGGAAACAAAGATAGATTGCAAGGGCACGAAGATAGACTGCGAGGGCACCAAGAATGGTGAGTACCTCTATTCATTGTAATTTCACCAATATTTTAACTTATAGGATTAGTTTATTATATGGTCTTGGATTTATACTTTGTAAGGTATACATGATATCCTCTTAGTTTTATAAAGTCATTGCATCCAACTGGTGAAATTGTGAGGGATTTCACTTGATTTTTCGATACTCCATTTTTCCTTACAATCTCATGATTGACAATGCCTTGAAAAATGATATGTCAAACTTCAAAATCCATTTCTCCAAGTTCTTCATAAAAATTTCCAATATGAAATGTGAGGGTTCAATCAAGTAATGAAAGAAAGATACATTCATAAAATTATTCAGTTGGTGATTTATTAAACAATAACATTCCTTTAAACATGAGATTCATGAGAAAAGGAAAAGGCATGGAGGGATTGGTCTCGTAAATTTTTTATCATTGAAAATTGCAATCTTGAAACCACCAGCCAACAAGATAATGCAATCGAAAAATCTCGTAAGTTGAAAATTAAAATAAATATATTGGTCAGAATATTGAACAACAAATATTGCTTCTTGTTTACTATGGTGATGCCCAATTATTCAAATGCATTATATTTTTTTGAAGATGAATTTATTTTCTACTTTGCATATCTCTAATAACCATGACATGAGAAATTGATTTTCTTGGTTGATGGATAGCTTTGAAAACCAAGAAAAACAACATCCTCAATCTAGAGATGAAAATACATTTCCATAGGGTTTCACAATCTCGTTTTCAACAACCAACTATAGAAAACCATTAAAACTTGAAAATGCAACCTTGTAAACCCCAATGGAATATAAATTGATTTTATATATAGGTGGTGATACTCTGGTGGATTTAGGTAGTGTGCATCACTCTGGAAATGGTTAAAATGCTCTACTACTTGTGGGTATCACTTTGGATATGATTAGACTAGCAAAACACATTGAGTAAAGAAAAAAACAACCAAAGGAAGAAGAATAAAGTTACCACAATGAAGAAAAGGAGAAATAAGGACAAATAGGTGAGTGTATGGCTTTAAAAATCCACATATTCCAAGAAACATGGGAGTTACACTTAGCAAGCATCCAAAAATTAAATGCTAATTAATGAATTTGTGAACCAAAAGTCCAATCGCTCAGTTTGGAAGGTAGCCAACAACACCAAGTGAGTGATTTACCCCAAGGAGGAAATTTGTTGAGTGCAAGGGTAAATAAGCTCAATCGGTTGGTTTGGACAATGAGTAACCTCACTGAATAAGTGATTTTTCTTTTGGGGGTAAATCATATACCTTAAGGCTCAAGAAGGTTTAGTCACTAGGTTTGGAGACTCATTGATCTCCCAACCTAGAAATTTTCCTTTCCTTGGCTAAATTATCCAAATATACAAAAATTTTGACAGCTTTCTTTTCTTACTTCAATGATGAAGGTTCAATTACTAAATTTTAAAGGAATTTTAGTCTCCTGACTTAGTGATTTATCTATCATGAGGAAAAATGATGGATTGGGAAATCAACAAGTCCTTCAAGTCAACGACTTAGATGTTTTCTTGACAAAATGGTTCATAGAGATAACAACAAAATATTGAAGGAGATTATGCAATGTGAATTCTCCATTACTCATAAAAAAATTAAACTCTTATTCTATGCAACATTGAGTTTCCATGGTTGCTTGGTGATTTTAAAACTTCTTCAACTTGTCGGGAGTACTAAGGAGTCATTAAGGGATCCAATACCTTCATAAATATTTACACATCAAATTCAGGCTTGAAAAATTGATCCTAAATCCTCATAGATATAAACTACCTCATGTGTGAGCTCAATATCAACAAACTAAAAGAAGTATTGGCAAACAATTAAAAATAAATTTAAATGAGTGTTGGTGGAATCCCTTGATTTCTCAACTTGCAACTTACACAAATTTATGCAACTTACACAACTTTAAAGTTGGATAGTTGGAGGAGAATGATCATTTTGAAGGTGCTAGGCCTCTTCCTACACACCACCAGATCACTATCCAACTTTATAAATCAACATGCAAATACACAACTTTATGCAACTTACGCAACTTTATGCAACTACGCAACATGCAACTTATGCAACTTTATGCAACTACGCAACTTATGCAACTTTATGCAACTATGCAACTTATGAAACTTTATGCATGCAACTATGTGACTTATGCAACTTTATGCAACTATGCAACTTATGAAACTTTATGAAACTTTATGCAACAATGCAATTTATGAAACTTTATGCAACTTATGCAACTTTATGCAACATGAAACTTTATGCAACATGCAACTTATGAAACTATGCAACTTATGCAACTATGCAACTATATGCAAGTTTATGCAACTATGGAACTTATGCAACTTTATGCAACTTATGCAACTATGCAACTTATGCAAATTTATGCAACTTTATGAAACTTTGTGTTTACAGGCCTCCCCATTAAGAGGCTTTTTGGTCTCCAAAATATTAGAGGACCAATCTAGAACAATGTGCCATCTTTCTGTTTCTCTTGAACATGGATCTAACTATGAATGTTGGATTTTGTTACTGGCTCGAGTTCTTGCTATGGATTTATCTCTAGTTGGATTTCATTACAAGAGAATGTGTGAATGTTGTATTTTGTTACAAGAGGATGTGTGAATGACCTCCTTCTACTAGGACCAATTGGTTCCTGACATGAAAACAATTTTCTTATGTTGCACATGCTTACCAACACTCTATCCATGCAACAAATTCACTTGGAGGACCTCCTTAGTGTGCAATCATAGCACCTTTTTTCACCCAAAATAGTTGACAAATCCATCACCCTATCTACATCAATTCACAATCCTAATGTTGGGACTTTAATACCTCTTTCTATCCTAATGAATTTCATACACCTCTAATGTTGGGACTTTAATGCCATTCTATAAAAGAGAAGACTCACACCCCAAAGCATACCAAGATATAAATAATGTGATGCCAAGTATGATATGAATCAAGTAAACAAGGACCCCAATAAGTTTGTTACATACAATAGAATCAAGTATATTTTTCAAGCAAAACATGGGTTCCCTAAATATTTGCTCACTAACTTATCTTCTCATTTTTTCAAGTGTTGGTACCACAAACTTATATTCGCACGATAACTTATCTTCTTGTTTTAATGAGTGTAGGTACCACCATATAGGTATCTTTTGGATATATATTCATCAATTGATGATCAAGATATACTAAGAGAGGTTGGAAGTGAGACGTGTTGTACTAGATCTACAAGTTCTAGATCAACTAGATTTGAAAAGGTAAGGAAAATATTTCGTATACGCATGCAATTTTTTATTGCCAACGGAGGGTCATGAAATTATGATGATGAGAGCATAGGTGACATTGAGTTTTCCTTGAGGTATAGACATCTAGTGCAACGATGGGCACCTAAGGAGCTACCTGTAGTGGACACAAATTTCTTCATCAGTGGGAGGATGTATCACATTGCTCCTTCGTCCTTACATGGATTGGGGTTATTTTCCATGGATGGCATAAAGGTTGACTATGGCACTGTAACTGAATTGATGGAGTATGTCGTACTATTATACAAATAAAATCACTGGTTGATGTTGGTCTGATATATGCGAAGTATGCAGAGATACAGAGTTGTTGCAAATTATATACAACTAGTAGATAACAATCAAAATAAAGGGGAAACTATGTATATTGATGGAAGGCCAAAAGCTTCTGAAAACATTGTGGTATTTATAAATAGTACATGACCAGTGGAAACAACTAAGAAACCGAATTGCATATTTGAGGGACATGAAGGAAATTGTATATTTGTATGTGCAACAAAAACAGTAGTTCCAGGTGAAGAGTTGTTGATCAATTACAACTTAAATCGAATAGATGGAGGGGGTGCGACTATGGGGGTAAATATATTACATACCATTCAACTCAACCTTTGATCAATCATTGTTATAATTTATCGCTGCAATATTTCAATTTTTTACTGCATATATTTCATTTTTCATTATTTATTTTCTGAAATTACTGCAATATTTCATTTTTTTAATGTTACAATTACTTTCATAACTCTTGTTGATTAATTTATTATGTCAACATCTGTCCAGGGTGACCGTGAGAAATCACATGCTAAATCTGTCTAGGGTGACCGTGGAAATGCACCCGCTGTGCCTCAACAGGTAAATGTTAAATATAGTAACAACTTATGACTACAACAACTAAATTTTTGAAATTTCATTATTTATTTTCTGATATTATTGCAATATTTCATTTTTTAATGTTACAGGTGAATTTCATAACTTTTGTTGATTGATTTATTGTGTCAACTTCTATCCAGGGTGATTGTGGAAAATCACCTGCTATATCTGTCCAGGGTGACTGTGGAAATGCACCCACTTTTCCTCAGTAGGTAAATGTTAAATATAGTAATAACTTATGACTACACCAACTAAATTTCTGAAATTTCATTATTTATTTTCTGATATTACTGCAATATTTCATTTTTTTAATGTTACAGGGGAATTTCATAACTTTTGTTGATTGATTTATTGTGTCAACTTCTGTCCAGGGTGACCATGGAAAATCACCCGCTACATCTGTCTAGGGTGACCATGGAAATGCACCCGCTATGCATCAGTAGGTAAATGTTAAATATAGTAATAACTTATGACTACAACAACTAAATTTCTGAAATTTCATTATTTATTTTATGATATTACTGCAATATTTCATTTTTTTAATGTTACAGGTGAATTTCATAACTTTTGTTGATTGATTTATTGTGTCAACTTCTGTCTAGGGTGACCGTGGAAAACCGCCTGCTACATCTGTCTAGGGTGACCGTGGAAAGGAACCCACTGTGCCTCAACAGGTAAATGTTAAATATAGTAATAACTTATGACTACAATAACTAAATTTCTCAAATGTTAAAGTTCATCTCATTAATTTTATTCATCATTGTATTGTGGCATGGTCAATGTGGGAAGGCACCCACTGAGGATCTTGATGAGGACAAAATATTTTATTCCATTGACCCAATAGAAACTGTCGCGAAGGCTTTGAAGAAGAAAAACATAGAATATCTAGGTTTGTTTCACAAAAGACCCCTGACACAGGAGGACATAGAAAGAATTGCAGAGCTACAAAATCTAATAACTAATTTTGGGGTAAGTGTCATCTTCACATATTTTTATCGGCTATGACAATTTCATATCTGTTTTTTTGTTTTATATTTTCTATATGATCAGATAAAGTAAAGTTTTCTGTTTTTAGGAGTTTTTAAACCTCGTGCCTCGGGAACCTGTTGGGCCTGCAACTGCTATAGGTAGCAGTGATGGTCCAATGCAACAAAAAAATTGACATCGCAAAGTACAAGTGAGGCTTTTTGACCCTCCTGAGGTTCCCCTCAAATCCATTGATGAGCGAAATGATTTTGATTGACATGACACACTGGAGCATGATGAGTCGAAGCCCGGGACTCCACATGACTCTGGAGATGAGTGTACTGTAGATGGAGAGGAAGCTATTCATGGAGAAAAACGAATTAAAAGCACCAGATCACTAGATCTCACCTTTCTGGTGGATGACGCATGTGTTCTGATCAAGATTCAAAAGATTGCAGGTATTTGTTAATTAATTGATTCATTTTTATCATGAAATTGAAATGGACATTTGTTGAGATTATTATAAATTAATGGATAACACGTTTCTGCATGAAACACTGTTTTCTACATAAACTTGAATGACAAAGCATTGGAGTTGTTTGGCCCCACATTTCGCACATGGTGGAATGGAAAATATAGCAAAAATAAAGATGAATTGATATACCACATGGTAAACTTGTTCGACAATACGTTCAACAAGAAAGTGGTTACAAAGTTAGCCGGTGAGAATTTAAAATATACCAGGGCCCAATATAGGGAGAAATTGCAATTAAACCTCAAGCATGAGCGCCCTCCCATGGTTCTGGAGAAAGAGTGGAAGGCCCTGATAGAGGATGCAAAGGAGAACTTGTTTAAAAAACAAGGAATACATCCACGAGTTGGTCAAGCAAGGTACAACACATGTCATATTATTAGTGTAATATGCTCATTTATGTTTTTATTTCTTGTTTTAAGTAACAATTCTGATATCTAATTGTTTTCAAAAATTCCATATATAGGCTACCTGACACCTCCAAAGAAACCAAGGCTAGAATGGAAAAGCATGGGCAGCATAAACTAGGCCAGGGTGGCTATGGAAAACTAAAATATTGAATTGTAAGAATTAAATAATTAACTGTGGTTAATATTTATTTAACAGTAGTGAACAAATATTTGTTTTTGTTATTGGTAATTTTAATGGTGTTATGCATTGTAGTTAAATATGTTTGACACTACTGCCACCGAGGAGGACCTAAATCTTGGTTACAAGCACGGTTTTAAAATTGTGATTGAATATAGGAAAATCTTGGGGTAGACTCCAATCTCCCCAGCCACACAGGTAAATAAAATGAATAAGGAAACTGCAATAGCATGCTTGTAAAGTCTATTCATATTTTATTATATCACTCTTAACTAAGTATTTATGTTTGTTTTCAAGCAAAAATGAAACCACAATAGTGAATCTAGCGGTATTCAACAGACACCACATCATACAAGGTTGCACATGTCCAATGATAGTGGGGAGCAGAGCACCCATTCCAGTATGTATGCTTCATAATTAGAAATATTTACTGTGATTGTAGATATTTATTTCCTGACTTATACTTATATATTATCTTCTTTAAATGGAAGAGCATGTAGCTCAGGAGGGTGAACTACGAGAGGAACCAAGTGGACAAGAAATTAATGCACCAACTGTCACAACTACATAGGCAGGTAAAGAGTAATATTGCAATGTTAATCAAAATAATGAATTATTTATTTCAATTATATTTCAACATATCGATATGATCGTTTTCATTGTTGTAGTTCACACCCCTGCATAGATGGCTCGACACCCTTCTCAGCGACGTACCAGAAGTATGGTACATGAGCGCATGGAAACACAAACAATAGAAGGAAAAGGTGAAAGAAATACAATGTCAAAGGATGACTATGATACCCCAATCATCGATTTTTTTAATGTAAACAAACATAAATCAAAGAAAAAATAGATGTATAAATTCATGACTTGTATTTGGATGTTTATCGATCTTGCTAGTATGAAACATTGTTTATATGAATTAAAACATTATGCTTCAATGTTTATATGTTCATATGTTTTGATGACTATTCTAGTTATGCATGAATGTATATTGTTTTCTATATAAAAAAATCATTTTTTGGGTATGGGGAATTGAGAGCTATGTGAGGAGGGGGGGAGCGGCCATATGAGATTCCACCTTCATGTGGTTGGCCCTGTTCAGTAGATAATAACCTATTCTCGAAACAAAGAGAAGCTATGTGACCACTTAAGTTTTTTCTAGAGTATTTTACATAACTAAATGCTTGTTTATTTGCTTATATATTATTTACTCATATAAAGAATTTGTCTTTTATGATTCATGGAGGTCTTGGTGATGGAAATTCGTGTCATGGACAACTCTTATCAACTTGTATGGGCTAATGGATCTGGCGAAAGGACAATGATAAGGTAAGGGTTTTGATGTGTTTTTTAAAGTGTTGAACTCAATGTAGAACTTATGGAAGTAATGAAAAGAACCCTCTTTTCTACGATATTCTCATTTCTATAGTAGTTTAAAAGTTCATGTAGTAGTTTCAAGCAAGTTATTACAATATTTTTATTTTCTTCATGTCATTTTATTTCAAGCCATTTTGCAATTTTACCCCCCACCCCAACATTTTCTATGCCAGGTAGTGTTTCCTTTGAATTGAGATCCTCCATTTTAGGCTTTATGCTAGTAAAAGTTCACAATCTTCTAGAAAGGATAGAATTTCATTTTTAGTAGACAAGCATCAATTTTTTTTAAAAACTTATATGAATCATAGACTGTGGGAAAACATTTTTTTTTAGTACAAAATATTAACCACACACACACACACACACATATGAACCCTAAGTAAACAAATGAGAGAAG
>CBVK0102418142.1:0-23450 GCA_900067695.1 Picea abies | reverse complement strand
GACCCTAGGTCTCTTTGAATCCTCTCAACTTTTGGTGAAGTCATGGGTGACTTCATTTTCATGAGCTTATGCTCCTGCATCAGACTTCCCTGCTTAAAATTTTTCATGGGCTCCTGTCCATGAGCTCCCTTCCTGCTACTTTTTCTGTAGGTTTGCAACAGATACTCAAATATGAATTTTGAGCAATGTGCCCATTTAAACAATCCCTTCAGCTATCTTCCAGTACTTTGTTATCAACAAGTCTCTTGACTCCTCCAGTATTGTATCAACACTATATCCTGACTGCATATAACAACCATATTCATCCTTCCCTTAATCCTGCATTCAAAACAGATTAATTTCAAACAAGTCAACATGTCATAAGATAACTTCTGACATCACCATCCTTGCTTTTCCTTTTTTAAAAGAAAATCATGACCTCTGGTCATGTAACTGTGATCTTCAATCTTCCTGGATCCCATACTTTATTTTGTAATTGCTGTTGTCCACTGTTTCTGTAGTGAACTTTGCAATCTCCCTCAGTCATCCAAATGACTGCTTGAACTTCACTGTCATAATTCCTCCTACACCTCTGCATGAGATGCCATAGCTTATCGATCTCTTCATCCAGTCTGCTTCTTTTCTGAAATACTCTTGCCTGGATGCTCTTTTCCATTTCAACTTTCATTTGCCTAGAAGTAATAAGAACTTCCAAAAATTTTTCTTTCTGCTGTATAACAAATTTGCTATTGTTACTTTCCTCATCATCTTCAAACTTCTGGACAATATTCAGTAACTGTCCTCTGTTATCATCTTCCTTTACAAATGTTGCTCCACACATTGTTGTAGATATTGCTGCCACCTTTACTTCATGTATACCTTGAAAGATATCTTTTTCTGCCATATCATTCTCATGTTTATTACTTGGCAACACTCCAACTGAGTCCTTGATACCTCCATCATTTCCTATATGCTCCTCAAAGTACTTCATATCCTCATCAAGGTTATTAAAACATAACTTTTCTACTTGAAGTCCCAATTTCCAATTTGGCTCAGATTTCTTCAACAAGTTCTCCAGCAATAAAATTTCTCTCTCAGCTTCTTCAAGCACTGCATCTTTATGCTTGACATGTTCACCTTCATTATGCCCTGCTGGACATACTTCAACTTTACTTGAGACAACTCCAAGAAATGGATTGTCTATTGCACATCCTGCATACATACTCAAATTGTTAGCATTAATCTCATAAGACTCAATGGTCTTACTTGATGACTCAATCATCAACTCTTTCTTCTGCTGTTCCAAATCTTCTATAAGATTTAGAAAATCCTCAATAGTCTTCCCCTCAACATTCTCAAACATAGTCGTTGAATACTTGATCTCCTTCTTCTTTTCAGCCCTCATAGTAGACTGAAAATTATCTCTCATATCATACTTTCTATGCTCCGCTTGATTCACATATTTAACTTGTCCACCATCAAACAATATGTTGATGTAACTCTTTTGCTGTAACAGTTCAAGACTGTCTTCTTCTGACAAGTATTCCTCATCATATCTAGGCTTAGAATCTTCTCCCATGTCTATGACATCTTTAGAAATTTTCCCATCTTTAGTCACTTCAAAACCTGCATACCAATCATTAGCAATATGATATCCTTTTACTGAATTATCTTCATAAGACAATTTTTCTTTGCCATAATTTGCAAACATATCATCAGATTGAAAATCTGAATGTCTCTTCCTGCTATTCTTTCCTTCAATAGAATTCTGCATCTGCCCTTCTGTCATTGCATTTAATTCCTCATGCTTATTATCTGCTGTAGATAATATTGTCTCACTTTTCCTAGTGACCAGATTCTGTCCATGTTCTTCCTTTGTAGGATTGGAAAACATGTTTCTATCTCCTTCAATCTTCATAACAGTTTTTGATAACTGTCCTTCATTATTAACACCTGCAAATCCTGCATTCACAAAAAATTTGTCAGATTTAAAAATATGAGATTCTTGGATCTCATCAATTTCTTCACTTTCACCTTCATCTTCTCCAAGGATTTGTCCTTGTTCAGGCTCACATATGCAACCCTTATCCTCATACTCAATTGTTCTGAGTGCTCTTCTTATCTTAGTATTAAACTTGTTCTTTAACTTCACCTGCAATGTATGCCATTTTACTTTCTTTGGCAAAATCCACCCATACCTTTGGTCTTCTCCATTCCTCTGTAGCAGTTCTTCAAATATTTCTAGCTGTAACTCTATTTCAGCTAGTCTCTTGTCAAGTCTATCTTGACTCCACTTTTCATAGCATTTCTTTGAACCTTTACTATGATTCTTAGTAATCATAGTTTTCCCTCTTTCATGAGCTTCTCCTTGCTCATTGTGATCTGCAACCAAGCCACCTCTACAAGCTGACTCCATCAACTTGTCCTCGAATACCATACTAAGCCCTTCCATGCTTAGTCTTCCTCTGGTATTCCTGTGGATTCCCTTTCCTGGAACCTTCACTTAAGCATCTTCTGCTTCTCTGGCTTCTGCAAATCTCTCTTCTCATGAGAACATTTCAGCTTGTCCTCTTTACTCCAACCTTCAGCTGGATATTATTAGGTTCACTGCCATCTTCATATCCTTCCTCACTGCTGCTACCTGAAATCAGTTATCTTGAATAAACTGAAAACAAAAGACCATTACCTGTCAAACAAAAATCCCTTACCTACCAGATTTCACTAAATCTGATCCCTCAAGAACTTTGAAGTTCTTTACTGTCACCTTCTGCAAGTTCCTTCTCCAGTTCTACCAAATCTCTATTGAATTTGGTTATCAAGCTTGCAGTCCTTTGCAATACTTCATTATAGACTCCCTAGTCTATCTTTACCAATTCTTCCCAATCGATTCCTGGAATTGGCATTCCAATCTATAACTCTTCTCCTTATAGATTCTTGACTGTCTCCCTTCACTGAGCTATAAAATCACCATAACTCCTCTCCACTGACTCTATTCTACAGTCTTCAATGTTCTTCTGCCAGAACAGTCCTACTCCTTATCTCACAATGGAGTTTCTTCTCTAATGAGTCATTTCTTCCACAACTTTATCATTATTATAAATTGAAACAAAATAACATTTCAATTTACCTCAATCAAAATTTCAAATCTGAATTTGCTGTAAGCTTCCTCATCACCAGTGGATAACCTTTACTCCAACTTCTACTCCATGCTCTGTCACTTTTATCAGCCTTCTTACTTCTGTACCTGCAATCTTCAAATTACAGTCAGCGTATCATCTCTTTATGCCTTCAAGATCTTTGATCTTGTTCATCCATATACCAAATGGATCATCTTCTATTTGTATCCTGCTCTTTTCTTATCTTTGACCATAATCTGCTTCTAGGATCCTGCTTCTCTGTATATTACACTCATTAATTCTTTGTGCTAACCAGAACGAGCATTAGTTATGACAGCACTCATACTTTCATGAATATATAAAAGTAAATTCCTTCACAGAGAACAAAAAGATACCTCCTACAGAGAGCAAACCTAGCTCTGATACCACTTAATGCAGGCACCACCTGCTATGTCGAAGCAGATCTTGGATTCCGCCATTTACTGTGCTGGAATCTTTCTTGCATATGGTCTTCGTCATTCTTTGACAGGGCTAAATTTAGCTGTCTGTTGCTATAATTGGCAGTTTGACTCTTTTGACAGGAATATTGCCGAATCTGGCGAATTAGGCACCTTTTGGCATATCCGTTCTATTTGACAGAACTACTGCCGAATCTGGCGAATTAGGCACCTTTTGGCATATCCGTTCTGTTTGACAGAACTATTGCCGAATCTGGCGAATTAGCACCTTTTCCGTTCTGTTTGACAGAACTATTGCCGAATCTGGCGAATTAGCACCTTTTTTTTTTATTAGCACCCAAGGGAATAACTTTATGCAGGATGTAAACACCTTATGACCATACAACATGACCATAACCCCCAACGAAAATCAACCCAACAATGTTTTTATACTTACCATTATATTTCCGTTCCCACTCACCGATGGACGCGTGGCCTCAACGGAAATCACCAAAACGCTTGGAAATTCGAACCTCCACCTTCCGCTTGTGATCTGGGCCGTTTATCCTTTGTCCTGGACTCCATTCAGATCTTAATCGTCCATCTCTTGGACAGTTGAAACCATCGATCATTTATCTCCTCTTGTTCAGCTCTGCCTTCTAGCACGAACCCCAATATATACAGAATGAAAATGCAAATTCGTTTTCAGTATTGATTTGATTCCAGGGGTCTTTAAACGATATTGACAGATCGGATTTATTCTATCCACGAGAGCAGAGGTATTATAATCACACACAGATGAAATATGGTCATTCCGACTTTATTCATTCCGACTTTATAATCACACACAGATCGGATTTATTCTATCCACGAGAGCAGAAGTATTATAATCACACACAGATGAAATATGGTTTCACACGCATGAGAATGTTGCCAGAATGGACAGGAACTTTTATTGAGGAATTCTTTTTCTCTCCTCTGCAACTAATCCGTGCCCTCTCATCTCTCTGACATACCCTACTCGCCCTCAATGCTCCTCTACTAAAATCGATGGATCCCATTCATTAAATCAATCAGAAGACTATTATCATATCGATCAGAAAAAGAAAAGATTTATCATCCTATGCATTCCGACTTTATTCAAACCATGACCGGATGTAATCTGTAAACAATTCTTCACATTTAAATTACTATAATACTGAGATTGAATTCAACAGAGGTATAAAACCTTCTTTACAGAATTCTATTTCCCCAATAGATCCTTTACAAAACAGAGCATCGAGTCTCTGCGCATGCTCCATGAATTGAATTCCGAGCTTCTCCTTTTCATCTACATTCAAGCTTCCTCCTCTTCGAGATCCTATAACTCTGTGAGCTAAACTTCTAAGAGAACCTAGCTGCCTAACACAATACTCAGAACTTGTATTTATTTACAATGGAAATCTGTTTTCAGATCCTATGATTAAGGAACAGATTCCTTAATAAACTCAACTGACCCCTATGAGTCATCAGTGACTCACTATTCATTAACAAACCCTATCTTATCTTTTACAAGTGGAAAGGATCTAGAATCCTTGTCCATTATTCAAATTTTCCACAAAATAATAAATTATGACCCTAGGTCTCTTTGAATTCTCTCAACTTTTGGTGAAGTCATGGGTGACTTCATTTTCATGAGCTTATGCTCCTACATCAATAACTTCGAAATCTGCTACAGTGCGTACTCCATCCAAGTCTACTGTCACACACCTTTTATTCTTCCAATTAGTAATACTCTATGTTGATTTGCCAATTTCAACTGAATAGGTGAATACCCTAATGTGGGTTCCCCCATACACTGCCATCTATTCTTAGGTAATAAACTCACTTCAAAGCCTAATTCAAGTATGACATCCCCCATATTGAAATCCCCAATGTTGGAATTTAACCCCAATTCCCTACTTGTTCTTCTTCTCATATGGAGATGATTAACTGTCTTTTGTTCTAACTTCCCTTCTACTTTCATGGTGGATCTCTCTAGCAAGTTTTGTAAGACCTTAATGGATGATGGATCATTCAATATCTTTACACATGACTGCATAAAAGTATTTAGGTTACTTACTTTCTCCAACGTTTGTCCTTTACTGGTGTGATCCATTGAAGGTGGCATATTGTACATTGGACGATCATAAGTTTGTTGCATGGTTTATGTAGACGTAATGTTCTCCTTTAGAATCTCATGTCTGGCCTCCTTAAACGTCTGCTTTTCTTTCTGGGCGTCAAAATTCTTTTGTGGTGCATTGTTCTTCTTTACCCACTGGTGTTGATATGGATCATGTTTCACTGCATAGACTCCCATATTGGATCCTCCTCGAGTAACTATGTTGATGTTCTTCCCATCATCCCTGGATTTTGCAGAAATTCACTATACGTTCTGATCATTCTAGTTCCTTTGTTCCTGTATTTTTCCCAATAGTGTCGAAGAGTATTTTGTCTCATGGTCTATTGTGCGACAATACATATATGTCACAGGTGGAAGTGGATAGTCTCTTGCATAGTGTCTTGGTTTTTAAAAATTATGGAAGACTATTGGCCCTTTGCCTCATCCAAATCCTACTCTACCCCATGTTGCACCTCTGATTTTACCTCTATCTCCGTGTGGTGTATTATATTGGGTATTTACCCCATACTTCCCCTTTTCCATATCCCTATCCATATCTCAGACCCTTATCAATGCTTCCCCCATTCCCCCATGCACGGATAAAATTTTAGCTGTATGTCTCCATGGTCATCAGACCTTTGTCATAAAATAAAATATTGATGGAAGTATATAGTGATATTATGTACCTACCTCTGGGTCCCTTCAGAAAATATTTCTCTACAACAGTGTACAACTTTGTAGTATCAACTGCAAATTCAATGATAAACCCTGCAATAATACTGTCTAACAAAAAATCTATTGCATGCATGAATTTATTATTGATTTTCTACAACTGTGTGATCTCTACTGGATGCCACTCTAGATGTCTTATTTGATTCATAGGATGGTTGTACTTTAACCTCAATAACCACTTCTATAACAGATGCATAAATTCACAGAAAAATACTTCATACAATTCGCTAAACACATATATGTCGAGATATTTACGCGGTGTATATTTAGGGTTTCAATTTTCTTTCTACACAAACTCAAGTTCCTTTGTCCTTAACCATCTTTCAATATTCACCTTTATTGTATTCCATGGCATGTAGATTCCCTTCTATTTTTTAATTCTCCACGTTGTTCTTCAACATATCCCTTCCAATCTATCTAGCACAGTTCCAACCAGGAACAAAACCATTTGTTGGACGTTTGGATTGACCCAGGTTCTGATCTCTGTTGGGCCCTTCATTTTTGGGATAGGGAGTAGTGAAAATTTTGACTGAGTATGAGTTCCGCAAGCTTCAGAAGAAGCTGGACAACATAGAAAGAAAGATCAATCGAAATCAATTGCGAAAGACAGTGCAACGCCAGCTAAGAAAAAATAGTTGCAACATAACAAGAAAGCATGCAAGATGAGATAAAAGACACAAACTAGCTTATATATAGGGATGAACTTGATATTAAAATGGTTAGCTATAGGTTCAACTAAATTGTGATCGAGTTCGGCCCGATCTTTCCCTCTCTATTAGGTTGTTGTCAGTCGGGTCAAGAAAAGGTCTAAGTTTGTAATGTAGTTTTTATGCATTTTGAGGGTTAGATCTCCGCAACATGAGTCCAGAGTCCAGAGTCTATAATAGAGCACTATTGTATGGTTCTTAGATTGTAAATGAAGGAATATCCTGAAGATAATATAAAGAAAGACCCTAATTTTCAAAATATTCTATGTCTTCTTATGTTTTACTCATGCATTACATTAATATTTATTTATGGTTTATAAGTTCCTCATGATGGTTCTGTGTTTAAATTATTTTCTGCAACATAAGTAGGTTCGGTTCTTGCACACATAAGATCCAGATATATTCGATAAGTCGATGTCTTGTGCAAGATCAGGATGAGTCCTGAAGGTTCTATGAATCCTCCTAATTCCTTTCCTTACCCTTCCCTATCTATTTGTCTCAACAACACTTCAGGTGAGACTTCTTCTCTTTGGAGGAGATGAAAATGCTAGCACTCTACATTACTCAGTGCCTTTTGTTGGTAAACATAGAAGGACTCGGGTCTGATCAAACTTGCGCCAACAAAATTGTTCTGTTGCCAGGACCTGCATTAAAAGGGAACCTGTAAGGAAGATGCTTCCACAAATTCATAGATCTAGCATTGACCAATGGTGGGAAAGAAACTATGACACCTTCATATGGAAAGAAGCAAAACTAAGGGGAAAATTGGTGGAAGATACTCGTGAAACAATATTTTACTCAGAAAGATCGAGCGACCAGTACGATATTTTTTGGGTTAAGTTCTTGGAAGAACTTTTCCAATGGATAAAGAGGATCCAAGAAGTTCGAGAGTTCCAAGAATGAGTCAATAGGATATGTATGTGGGACACAAAAAATATTGCAACACTCCATTGGCTGTATTCTCCAGTCATGCAAGTGGTTGATTTTTGGTTCAGTACCACATTAGAAGGATATATTATCGAGTTTGGAGCTAAGAACCACCAATATTTTTTGCGCATAGAGGTTATTTTCAAGAAATATGCAAGGGGAAGACTACTGAGAGAGATCCCCATGTGGATTAAAGATTTATTGATGGAAGAGGGGATATTGACTATGTCCCTGACTGAGATGGCAGTGTAAACACCCTCGCTTGGGGTAGGGAGAGGCTAGGGTAGAGTCATGGCCTGAGAGAGGGGAAGGGTTCTTTGACAAATGGGGAGGGGGGGAACAACAAGAAATTGACTCAAGATATGAGCGAGCCTTGAAGAGAGCCGCCATAGTTGAGAAGTGGTGGCATAACAAGATCAAGAAAGCCACAAGACAGTCTGAGAAGTTAAAGAAGGAAGTCGGATCAAGAGAAGTAGAGGAAATACAGATGGAAGATTTGTGGAAGATGAGAAGATAAGAAATATTGGCCAGTCAAAGATTAAGTGAGATATAAGTGCAAAGAGAAAGAAGTCCCTGAGAGGTTGGACATGAAGGAGAAGGTGTAGAAATAAGAGAGGAAGAAGCTGACATGAATCTTGAAGAAGAAAAAGAAGATTCAACCCTGATGATAGGAGATATCAGGAATTTGGCTGAGGAGATCATTCTAGTGGAAGAAAATGAGACCCCCCAGATCAAAGAAAACCGCCCCAAAGCCAATGGTGCCAGCCTCAAATCGCCCATACCCAAAGTGTCTTTTATACAAGTGGTAAGTTCAATACTACCTTCTCATGCTAGTTCTGTTCCAGTACAATTAGTTAGTCAGTCACATCTAGGAAGTGCGAGTATAGGGAGGATATTGGGATCCCCTGGTAGATCGCAAGCATGATCGTTAGGTTTTATTTTGATAAGAACAACAAGATCACCAATGGTTGGTGATGCGGGAGGTTCGATTGCCTGATACCCAAAATTTTTGGGTAAGGGAGATGAAGATGTTGAGAAACACTGGTTCTTGTGTGAATTCATCTGGAGATCTAGAGGGACTCCAGATGTGAATAAGTTGGTCGAGTTCCAGACTACCTTGAGAGGTCGCACTCTCAAGTGGTACATGAATATCATTAAGCCAGGAGTGCTAGGAATGCAAGGTCAAGCATTCACACTTGGCCAGGTATGGGCAAGGTTCATAGAAGATTTCAAACTACCTCAGTTAGAACAACAGGCTCTGTCTAAGTTGCACGAGATCCAACAACGAGAAGGCTAATCAGCCTGGGAATATAGCCAAAAGTTTAAAGATGTTATAGATAGATTATTACATCCAATCCATGAGGAACATCAAAGGGAATGGTATATCCAAGGATTGCTACCTTTGACCCAGATTCTCGATCAGATATAATAGAAGTAGGTAAACCAAAATGAACCCATACATTTTTAAAAAACATTTGAGCTGTTTGTTCAACTGTGACCTATTTTTTACAAGGAATCAAGACACATTTTGCTGAACCTATCCACAACTACATACAGGTAATCATGACCTTTTCTAGACATAGGCAATCCCCCCACAAAATCCATAGATACACTTTCCCATGGTATAGAAGGAATATGAATTGGAGTGTACAATTGATCTAGGTGGATATCGATGGCCACCCACCTTTTCCAACTGGCTCAAAACAACTTTTTGACAATTTTGGAAATTTAATATTTTTAGCAGCTTTTAACTTCTGGGGCCATTTTGAGGGCCTAAATGAAGGTTTTTCGAGATCGAGGTTCTCAATGATATCCAAAGGCATTATTGAGCCCCAAAATGAATCTCCTCGACGATACCTTTCCAATGAGCTATTATACGCCTAAAACAAAGATCGTATGCAAAAGTTACGACCATGGGAAGTTGATGTACTAACTTACCTAAACGGGGCCCACATGACTTTTGGTGCTTCATCTCCTAGGGTTAGGTTTTTGGATGTCTAAGGTTTTTGGCATTCCTGTTTATTATAAAAATCCCTTCAGAGCCTCATTGTAATCATCTTCTTGTGAATGCGAGTAGCCATCACATCTCTTCTCAGAGATAAGCTACCACCATTCTAGCGAGTCTTTCACTTTGTATTTTTACAGTCTTTGTACATTTCTTTGATTAATAGAAATTGTGTATTACTGTATATCTGTGTTTATTATTACATCTCTGATACATTTTTGTTATATTATTGAATATCTGCAATATCTCTATGCATTTCTTTATTATATCTCCGCTCTCATTTTGTGCCGAAAATAATCCGAATCAACAATCCTAGCTTCCTGTTACTTGGTTTTCTTATTGCACACATAGTACATCCCTTTACATATTTAGACACATTTTCATGCATTCGAGGCCAATAACAAAATCTTTGTAACCAAGAAACTATTTTGTCCACCCCAAAATGCCCTGCTATAAGAGAAGTATGTGCCTCTCTAATGACATGGACTCTTTCACTTTCTAGAATACATAACTTGCCCAAATGATACAAGAGTTTGTCTTTAATATGATAATTCAATTCTTCTGCTCTTTTACCATTACTTAAAGTTGCATAGAATTCCTTAAAATCTTTATCCTTAGCATATTGTTCAATATAACTTTCATGAGTGATTGAATTGTGCTTAAGGATTGTAGCAATTGTACCAGGAGGCCTAGATAACATATTAGCAACTTTATTATGAATTCCCTTTTTATATCTGATGACCAAGTGAAATTGTTGTAAAAACCCCATCCATCTAAAATGCCTTGATTGTTGTAGCTTAGTTTGTGTTTGCAGATACTGTAATGGTTGATGATCAATGTGTATTACTGTTTCTTTACCCATTAAGTAATGTTTCCACTTTTTAACACTTTGTACTAGAGCATACAATTCTTTATCATAGGTTGGATAGTTAATTACTGTTCTAGTGAAGGTCTCATAATGATAGCATATGGGTTTTCTATGTTGCATCAACACTACCCCCATGAAATAGTCACTTGCATCGGTTTCAATTTCAAAAGACTGTTGGAGATCTGGCAATGCCAGAATAGGAGTTGTACTAATCTTTGTGAGCCATTGTCAAACAGAGTATCAATTTTTGTATGTTTGGAAATTACCCTTATATGAAAAACTTCTGTTCATTTGACCTCTTCAACTTCGTTATCAACTTTTAAAGACTGAATTGAAGAACTTGTACTAGCTTCAGAATTTTTACCTTTGATTCCTATGATTGTGACCTTTGTCTCATCTCCCGAATCTTACCCCAAATCGACTTGAGCTATTGCAGTAGTCTTTGGTTTTCCTTTATTCCCGAACTTTGCTAGTTTCAAATCTGGGTGAAGGATCCAACAACGATCCTCACTATGGCCTTCCTTCTTACACTGAGTACATGTAGGTTTCTCCTTCTTCATTGTATTAGTTTTCTTTCCTTTGAACTTCTCTTTACCCTTGCCTTTAAACTTTCCTTCAGGAGATTTCAATGTTTTTACAAAATCAACATTTACATTCTTGCCTCTAGATTCAAGATGAGTCGCTTGCACACACACTTCATCTAAACTAGTAGGATTAAACATAAGAATGGTATGTCGTAAATAACTGTGAAAACCACCTATACACTTAAGCAATGTCTCTTGAGTATCCAATGATATTCCCAAGAACACAGATCTTTTGCGAAACTCCCGTGTATAACTTTGAACAGTTTTTCCTTTTAACTGTCTAAAGTTCTGCCATGACATAATAGCTTGTTGCATGTAAGCTAGAGGATAAAATTGCTTTCGTAAAGTGGATGTAAAATCAATCCATGAAGAGATATTCTTACCAAACTTCTTAAGATCATGTTTTGTCCTTCTTTCCCACCAAACAAGGGCGGTTCCTCCCATCTTGAGACTAGCAAGCTGGATCATAGTCTCTTCATCTATGATTCTCTGTATCCTGCAATACACTTCAATTTGTCTTATCCAATTATCTAACTTTTCTGCATTTAGTTCTCCATCATACAAAGGAAAATCAAACTTAACATCAAGTTTTAACAAAGGCATATTAGACTTATGCTTATGTGTTTGTTTTTGTCTGGTAGATGTTGTAGAATGAGAACTAGCATTTGATGTAGAACTGGAAGAAGAAGGAGAAGATGGCAGTGAAGGTGGCGTAGGAGGAGGCTTTGAAGACTCTCCTTTCCCTTAAATTTTACAATTCATTAATATCTCTCCCAAGGCTGGTTTCTTTCTCTCCAAGAAATCCTCATACAACACTTTCACCATTTCAGACATGGAGAAAAGTGCATCTTCTAGTTTCTTGGTTCGTGGAGAAAGCTCTCCTTCTAAAGCCATTCTTTTCTTCCTCAACAATTGTTCTATCTTACGAATGGATTCAACCAATGATCCTTCTTCTTTCTGAGCTTTGGATCTTGTAAGCATCCACCTTGCACTTGTTAAACCTTCCAAAACAACCAAAACTCTGATACAAAAATACTTGATCCAAAAATGGAAGGAATAATAAACAATTGTCTTATTTAGATGCTTAAAGTTGTTTAAAGAGTTCAGCTATTAATTAATCATGCTGTAAAAATAGAGATATGAACAACAAAAAAAGAGACAAAGACTATAAGATCTTGATAATGAAGTTCACCAATGAGTGGCTACGTCTCTGGGCCCGCTTCCAAGTGGAGGACCTCTTTATTGATCTTCAAATGCTCAAGTTCTCTTACAATGGCTCCATGTTGTTACATAACATACTTCAGATCTGTTGTGCAAGACCTCCTTGCTCAGATGAATGTATGATTCCTCAAACTCCTCTCACAAACATGACAAAAAGGCCTCTCAAAACATGATAAAAATCCAAAATACATAAACTGCTCCTCAAATTCCCTGCATTAAAAAGTTCTTCCCCAAGCTTCACAAAGCCTAGTTTTTATAGTTTTCATGCTCATATGAGGAAGTTCAACTTCCCCTAAATATCTCGCCTCTTTATGGGATCAAATCCCCCTCCAAATGGCCAAGATATCCTAAAAAAAACCACTTTCTAGTCATAATATCAGGCAAACTACAAATTTTGGGCTAAATATAAGTAAAAAAACCACTTTTGATCAAAATACACAAAGTATCCCCCTAAGGCTGGGCGCGTGCCCCCTTTATGTGGTCATATTAACCCCATATGGCCAAGTGCCCACCCTTTGGGCTGCGCGCTGGCTTGGTATAGGCTCCAACCCCTGGTTACATGGCATATGCATGGGATCAGAGACTAGAGGAGTCTGCACCCTAAGGGATAGCCCCCCTGACTTGCGCTTGTGGTCATTTGCATATGCCAAAGTCCAAGGGCTAGGCCCTATCCAGACCCCACACACTTTAAAACCTGTCTCCGCACCCCTGGTTATATGCCATGGTATAAATCCATGGGCTGGAGCTTATCCCCAGCCCCTTCCTCCATGCCATAATAAACATTAAAGTTTTAAATAATTTTAAATACATTTCATATAATAAGAAATGCTTTGGGCATGTTGGTCTTGGACCATTTCTTAAGGGTTGGGCTTGGTGGGTGGTCGTGGGTTCAAAACCCATGGACCCCCAAATATTTTTTGGAACTTGCCACTCGACCTTGACCTGGTGCCACGTGGCTTCCCATGCCTGGGCCACGTGGCACCTCAACATTTGACCAAATTTTTCCATGTGTCCAATTCTGATTGGATCTACCATCCACATTTGCCCAGTCAACTGATGCCACTTTTCACACTGCCATTGGTCCAAGTCTTCATCATGAAGTATCATTGGTGATGTCATGTTGTCGTCATCTTGACATCAACATTGACGTTTTGCCAGTTTGACCTTTGACTTTTTACTTATTTGAGCATACGATCAGAATGTGATAACTCTTGCATACGAAGCCCATTTGAGAATGTGAATATATGAACGAAATCAGCACGACGAGATGGTCGCGATGGAATTGGTTTCACTCCTTTTTGAGAAATTTGATTTTTGAGCATTTTCTAGACCTGGGGAGCCTCCTGGATCAATCACACAGGTCTTTCTTTAGTGCAATATTTAGGGATAAAAACTGCTAATTTTCCAAGAATTCTTCTTCATAGTTTGTTAAAAATTCTTCTAGGTCACTCAAACCATGAAAAGTGGGAGGTTCCCTTACCTTTGTACTGACCCACCTTATTGTGCACTCTATTCTTGCGCACCTCCTTGTGGAGACTTCATGTAGCCTCTGCTTCCAGTTTTCCAGACCTGTATCTGAGTCTGAGGCACATGAAGTAATGCTTCTCCAACCGAGTACTCCATTTTCAGTTAGGTTGACATAATATTCTTCTCACCCGATAGTCATATATATCTAATTTATTTCTTCTAAGTCCAAACATGTCGCCTCTACATACATTTGTCCTTCTGAGGAGTCCAATGGTGCAACTACTCTATACTCACCTGATTCAAAGATATTTTTTCATGAATTCAGGTTGATCATAACATGGTTATAAAATGCGTAGTCCAATCCTAGTAATGTTGGGTAGGGTGTTGTGCCATATACTATTTCTATAAATTCAAAATCTGCTACAATGCGTACTCCATCCAAGTCTATTGTCACACACCTTTTATTTTTCCAATTGGTAATACTCTATGTTGATTTGTCGATTTCAATTGAATAGGTGAATACCCTAATGTGGGTTCCCCCATACACTACCATCTATTCTTAGGTAATAAACTCACTTCAGAGCCTAAGTCAAGTATGACATCCCCCATATTGAAATCCCCAATGTTGGAATTTAACCTGAATTCCCTACTTGTTCTTCTTCTCATATGGAGATGATTAACTATCTTTTGTTCTAACTTCTCTTCTAATTTCATGGTGGATCTCTCTAGCAAGTTCTGTAAGACCTTAATGGATAATGGATCATTCAATATCTTTACACATGACTGCATAAACGTATTTAGGTTACTTACTTTCTCCGAAGTTTGTCCTTTACTAATGTGATCCATTGAAGGTGGCATCTTGTACATTGGACGATTAGGAGTTTGTTGCATGGTTGATGTAGACGTAATGTTCTCCTTTAGAATCTCATGTCTAGCCTCCTTAAACATCTCCTTTTCTTCCTGCGCATCAAAATTCTTTTGTGGTACATTGTTCTTCTTTACCCACTGGTGTTGATATGGATCATGTTTCGCTGCATAGACTCCCTTCTTGGATCCTCCTCGAGTAACTATGTTGATTTTCTTCCCATCATCCCTGGCTTTTGCAGAAATTCGCTATACGTTCTGATCATTCTAGTTCCTTTGTTCATGTATTTTTCCCAATAATGTCGAAGAGTCTTTTGTCTCGTGGTCTGTTGTGAGACAATACATACATGTCACAGGTGGAAGTGGACAGTCTCTTGGATAGTGTCCCAGTTTTTAAAAATTATGGAAGACTATTGGCCCTTTTCCTCATCCAAATCCTACTCTACCCATCCTGCACCTCTAAATTTACCTATATCTCTGCATGGTGTATTATATTGGGGTATCTGGTTATATTGCACATTATTATATTGTGGTTGTGTATTGGTGTATCATGGTTGGGCGGTATTGAATTGTGGTTGTACATTATTGAATTGTGGTGCGACTTTCCCTATCATCATCTCTGCTTGCACCCTATAGGTTTCTGAAGTTATTTCTCTCATAAATTCCAGCGTTCTATAGTCCTTGTCATCGTGACCCACTGATTTACAAAAATTGCAGTAAGAAATTTTTGTCACTATATTATACTTTTTCATCATGGGAAAATGATATGGATCATGCCCATGTGTCTTACAAATTTCACACCACGATCCTCCTGTAGGAAAGGGGTTTTGTACCCCTACTGCCAAGTAATGCACAAAGGTTGGACCTTCATTCTTATGGTATCATTCTACTCTTCATAACATGCACTAGACAACCTCTCTCTTCTCCTTCCACCTATTTTGGTTCAATTGAAATGTTAGGTTCTTTAGATTCTCTTTCATCTCTTCTATCACTGGATTTGTCTATTGATATTGGTTTTCTTCCAACTATAGGGCTACTTGCAAAACCTCTACTTGATTTTGGTTCAAGTTTGGTAATAGCGAGTTCACAAAGAACTGCCTATGTTGCATGTCAGTAATAGAGTACTTCAACTTACCTTTTAGGCATTTAAACCTTTGATCAATCTCCCAGACAGACTCACCTAGTTTCTTCCCGATCTCAATCATTTCATTCATATACTGGTCTTGTAAACTTGGCTTCTGAAATTCATTTATCAACAAATTTTTAACCTCCACATCAGTCTTTGGTGCTCCTACTCCTTGTTGACTATTTACATCAAGGCTCATGTACTAGTCTAGCATGTGGTCTTTTAATGTTATAGACAACTACGTCACTTTTGTATCTTCATTAGTGATCTTCTTTGCCTTCCAACTATTTTCACAGATGAATAATTCTTCTTAGGGTCCTCTGACATCTCACCATGAAAATCTGGTAATTTGATAGTGGGATCTACTCCTGCCATTTTGAAACTTGTTGAAATACTGCTTCCACACAGTGTAGATAGTTGACTGCTACTTCCTGAACTTGTACCCCTAGTTGATTTTCCACTATTGGTCCCTTGACTTGTTGCATGTCTTCTACTAAAAATTGGTTGTCTAAAATATTGTGTTCCTTTAGGTGTATTAGTCGCACATGGGGTTGTAGGTTCCACACTAACTATGATATGAACTGGAGTTACACCTTATTTTCCTGACCCTAGACCTATTTTTTTCCTTTCATATGTTGTGTGTAGGATTTACTCAATATTCTCCACAGACTGGAGATCCTCTACCTCTTCTTCGTCGCTCACCAAACCCTCTTTGTTGGATATATCCATCTTTTTGTTATTCATCTTATACTGGTAAGGTCTACCACTATGCATCGTTCCAAAATTTTCCATTATCTGCTTTATCTAGTCCTCCTCCATCATGATCAGGTCTATTTCCTCCTTATACTTCCCCTTTTCTAGATCCTTGTCGATATCTCATACCCTTGTCAATTCTTCCCCCCTTCCCCCATGCACACATAGAATTTTAGTTGTATGACTCCATGGTCATCACACCTTTGTCATATAATAAAATATTGATGGAAGTATATAGTGATATTATGTACCTACCTCTGGGTCCCTTCAGAAAACACTTCTCTACAACACTATACAACTTTGCAGTATCAACTACAAATTCAATGATAAACCCTGCAATAATACTATCTAACAAAAACTCTACTGCACGCATGAATTTATTATTGACTTTATACAACTGTGTGATCTCTACTAGATGCCACTCTAGATGTCTTATTTGATTCGTAGGATGGTTGTCCTTTAACCTCAATAACCAGTTCTGTAACAGATGTGGAAATTCACAGAAAAATACTTCATGCAATTCGCTAAACACATATCTATCGAGATATTTACGCGGTGTATATTTAGGGTTTCTATTTTCCTTCTACACAAACTCAAGTTCCTTTGTCCTTAATCATCTTTCAATCTTCACCTTTATTGGATTCCATGGCATGTACATTCCCTTCTTTTTTTTAATTCTCCATGTTGTTCTTCAACATATCCCTTCCAATCTATTTGGCACAGTTCCAACCAAGAACAAAACCATTTGTTGGACGTTTGGATTGACCCAGGTTCTAATCTCTGTTGGGCCCTTCATTTTTGGGATAAGGAATAGCACAATTTTTGACTGAGTATGAGTTGTGCAAGCTTCAGAATAAGCTAGACAACAGAGAAAGAAAGAGTAATAGAAATCAGTTACGAAAGACAGCGTAGCGCCGGCTAAGAAAAAATAGTTGCAACATAACAAGAAAGCAAGAAAGCCGAGATGGAAGACACAACCTAGCTTATATATAGGGATGAACTTGATAGTAAAAGGGTTAGCTATAGGTTCAAATGAATTGTGATCGAGTTCAGCCTGATCTTTCCCTCTCTATTAGGTTGTTGTCAGTTGGGTCAAGAAAAGGTCTGAGTTTGTAATGTAGTTTGTATGCCTTTTGAGAGTTAGAGCTCTGTGACATGAGTCCAAAGCCAAGACTCTATAATAGAGAACTACTGTATGGTTCTTATATTGTAAATGAAGGAATATCCCGAAGATAACATAAATAATGACCTAAATTTTCAAAATATTCTATGTCTTCTTATGTTTTACTCATGCATTACATTAATATTTATTTATGTTTTATAAGTTCCTCATGATGGTTTTGTGTTTAAATTATTTTCTACAACATAAGCAGGTTCAGTTCTTGCACACCATAAGATCCAGATATGTTCAATAAGTAGATGTATTGTGCAAGATCGGGATGAGTCCTAAAGGTTATGTGAATCCTCCTAAGTCCTTTCCTTACCCTTCCCTATCTATTTGTCTCAACATCACTTCAAGTGAGACTTATTCTCTTCAAAGGAGATGAAAATTCTAGCACTCTAGACTACTCAGTGCCTTTTGTTGGTAACTTGAGAAGGAACCTGGTCTGATCAAACTTGCACCAACAAAATGGTTCTATTTCTAGGACCTGCATTAAAAGGGAACCTGTAGGGAAGATGCTTCCATGGATTCATAGATCTATCTTTGACCAATGGTGGGAAAGAAACTGTGACGCCTTCATATGGAAATAAGCAAAACTGAGGGGAAAATTGGTGGAAGAAACTCGTGAAACAATATTTTACTCAAAAATATCGAGCGACTAGTACGATATTTTTTGGGTTAAGTTCCCTAAAGAACTTTTCCAATGGATAAATATGATCCAAGAAGCTCGAGAGTTCCAAGAATGAGTCAATAGGATATGTACGTGGGACACAAAAAATATTGCAGCACTCCATCGGCTGGAATGTCCAGTCATGCAAGTGGTTGATTTCTGGTTCAATACCACATTAGAAGGATATATTATCGAGTTTGGAGCTGAGAACCACCAATATATTTTGCGTGCAGAGGTGATTTTCAAGAAATATGCAAGGGGAAGACTACTGAGAGAGATCCCCCTGTGGATTAAAGTTTTTTTGATGGAAGAGGGCATGTTGACTATGTCCCTTATTGATATGGCAGTATAAACACCCTCGCTTGGGGTAGGGTGAGGTTGGGGTAGAGTCATGGCCTGAGAGAGGGGAGGGGTTCTTTGAAAAATGGGGGGGAAACAATGAGAAATGGACTCAAGATACGAGCGAGCCTTGAAGAGAGCCGCCATAGTTGAGAAGTGGTGGCGCGACAAGATCAAGAAAGCACCAAGACAGTATGAGAAGTTGAAGAAAGAAGTCGGATCAGGAGAAGTAGAGGAAAGACATATGGAAGATTTGTGGAAGATGAGAAGAAAGGAAACACTGGCCAATCAAAGATTAAGTGAGATAGAAGCGCAAAGAGAAATAAGTCCCTGATAGGTTGGACAAGAAGGAGAAGGTGTAGACATAAAAGAGGAATAAGCCGACATGAATCTTGAAGAAGAAAGAGAATATTCAACCCCGATGATAGGAGAGATCGAGAATGCGGCTGAGGAGATCATTCCAGTGGAAGAAAACGAGACCTTCCAAATCAAAGAAAACCTCCCCAAAGCTAGTGGTGTTGGCCTCAAATCACCCATACCTCAAGTGTCTTCTATACAAGTGGTAAGTTCAATACTACCTTTTCATGCTAGTTCTGTTCCAGTACAATTAGTTAGTCAGTCACATCCAAGAAGTGCGAATATAGGGAGGATATTGGGATCCCCTAGTAGATCGCAAGCAGGACTGTTAGGTTTTATTTTGATAAGAACAATAATATCAACAATGGTTGGTGATGTGGGAGGTTCGATTGCTCAATACCCAAAATTTTTGGGTAAGGGAGATGAAGATGTTGAGCAACACTAGTTCTTATGTGAAGCCATCTGGAGATCCAGAGGGACTCCGGATGTGAATAAGTTGGTCGAGTTACAGACTATCTTGAGAGTTCATGCTCTCAAGTGGTACATGAATATCATTGATCTAGGAGTGCTAGGAATGCAAGGTCAAGTGTTCACACTTGGCTAGGTACGGAAAAGTTTCATAATAGAGTTCAAACTACCTCAGTCAGAACAACAAGCTTTGTCTGAGTTGCGTGAGATCCAACAATGGGAAGGTGAATCAGCCCTGGAATATTGCCAAAAGTTTAATATTCTATAGATATGTTATCACATCCAATCCATGAGGAACATCAAAGGGAATGGTATATCCAAGGATTGCTACCTTTGACCCGGATTCCGCTAACACAACAATGGATAGCCACCTTAACAGACACCTTGGAAAAATCAATGAATGTTGAAGCCATGGTTAGATACCTTGAGAGTGAACATCCCCCCAGCAGATGTGAACTTGGTGCAACTACAAGGGAAAATATCAGCACTTACAAAAAAATATTCAAGAGATAACAATACCTAGACTAGGATGACCACAGGTCTGGTGCACCAGATGTTATACAGAAGGAAATTTAGTGAATGAATGCCCACGAATGAGGGGAATGGGACCTCCTCAGAATCCGATGGGACCCCCACCAGAACCCACCAGAGGAGTTGCACAAGTGTCTATGAACTTACCATTCCATAACCCCACCCCTTATCATGCTTTTCCAAGAATACAAGCAACACCAGCAACTGAGTATTGTGAAATATGTTGAATCCATGGGCATGGGCCAAGAAAATGCCCCATTATGCATAAATATTCAACAATACCAAATACATTACATTGTGAGTTCTTCATATCTACCATGCACACTACCAATCAATGTAGGGCATTGGATGCACTTGCAGATAGGTTGGACCGAACAATATTCAGGGTGAATGAAACCCCCTAGGGACCAGGAAGAGGTCGAGGAGGTGGAGGTAGAGGAGATTTTAGAGGAAAAAGAACTGGGGGAAGAGGGAAAAACAAATGTTATAACTGCGATGTGTAAGGCCACATGGCTAGAGACTATCCTCATCCAAGGCAACCATGGTGCTCTCAATGTAGAACCAATGGGCATGCAACTAAAGACTACCCATAATTAAATTCAAAATGGGAATATAGGGTACGACAATGAGGAAATAACCTCATCAGTTCAGAAATCAAGAGAGTTATTAAAGGACAATTTCCCAACCTCAACATCGTTACTCAAGGAGGAGAAAAGACATGAGCTGATGTTGATACTCTACCCCAAATCTAGAAAGAAACACCTAAAGAAGACATGTATGGCCCTCTAAAACAAAAACAATTCTTTAAAGATTCCATAGAAGTTTTTTAGAATATTCCTAGCCTTGAGATGTGAGCGAAGACCCCATAGCCTATTATTTATCCTAGGATTTCTCAAGTCCTTGCTTCACCCCCTGCACCCAGAAACCCTGTAGTCGTACCAAGACAACCCGAGCAACCTCAAAATGTAGTTGATCTTTGGTTTCAATTATTTTTCGACATTCTCGGAAATGACCAGTTAATAGAGAAGTTGCGCAATGCACTATACCTAGTCTTAAGGAATGAAGAACCCATAGAAGCAGGAATAAGGGATAATCTTTGGAGAAGAATAATCAGAGAGTGCAGAGAAGAAAAGTACGGATTGGAAAAGAATTCAGATTAACATACCAGTTAGATGAATTTGAGATTAAGGATGTCATGTTGGATCTGGGATCTGATGTGACCATTCTGCCTAAGAAGGCCTGGGAAGCCTTAGGAAAACCTAGGCTAACATATTCCCCAATTCAGTTAATAATGGCCAATCAATATTGCATTTTCCCCATAGGAAGACTAGAGAATGTGGAAATAGATGTTGCAGGAGTAAATACAATGGATGACTTTGAAATGATTGAGATCATGGGAGATAAGGAACCTTACCTTGCACTACTTGGCATTGATTTGGCCTATGAACACTATGCAGTAATCGACTTAAAGAAAGACACCATGACCTTTGAGGTTGATGGAATCAAGGTAGTTCAACCTTTGGATCCATATGTAGGGCCCATATATATAGAGAAAATAGATAATAATATGGAGGGAGAATACTTTGATTAGTTATACACCGTAACAACAGGAACAATAGATGATTATATAAATCCTGTTGTTGATGGATCTGTAAGTTGGAGAAGCATACAGTCAGTAGAAGAAGATTCATAATTAGCTTTTGATAGTTGGCAACAAGGTTCATACGAAATATTCTCAAGAATATGTGCAACTATAAGAGTAACCATATGGGTTGGGACCAAAGTCAGAAAACACCCAGTATATGGTGGCACCTCAAAACTCGATGGTTTTCTGCTCAACATGGAATAACGGTAGTAGAGGACCAAAGAATCTCAGTACTGGATGTAGCTCTCTAGGACACCCCTGCTAGATGGCGGGTCAATAATAAAGCCTTACTCAGATATTGGGACGATGTGATGCAAGCTATCAAGTATAGGTTTAAGAACAAGGAGTAGCTGGAAGCAGACATGCAGACATATTTCCAAGTTGCGCAATTGTTCAGTGGAGATTCTAATCCTAAAGTACATATTGAACATTGTATGACACAATGGAAGGTTGCAGAAATACCCTCTTTCTTTTGGGTTCAGGTATTTCCCCACTCTCTAGGTCCAATCCTGAAATCTTGGTTCATACACAAGGAAACCAAAATATAGACTAGTGGTAGGAAGATGCTGGCAGGTCATTTTTGCAAGGACTTCTCATTTACAAGTAAGCACCCTGAGCTTGAAGTAGTCCTGCAAAATATTGAAGAATTTCTTTTTACAGATAATAGTAATCAGAAATCAAACTTAGTAGTATGTGCCAAGCATAGCCAGGAACTTCAAACTAACCTTCACCTGCCCTTAATCGAGAATCCTATAGAATGCTATCAGATTAGCAGAGATTCGGAAAGCCTATATGACTTAGAGGAATTAAGAAACCTACCCATAAAAGAGATAGAAGGGAATAGAGAAATTCAAAACACCATACCCAGTCAGACTGATAGTTTCTACAATCACCCATTAGAATTGTGCAAAGTCAATATAGGGACCACAGAGAAAACTAAGATAGCCATGGTGGGAGACTACTGGGATGAGCAAGCTAGTCAAGAGATACAGAGCCTGCTGCGGGAATATGAGGATTTGTTCCCAAAGAATTTTTCAAAGTTGAAGGGGATCAAAGGAGTTATGGGAGAAATGAAAATCGAATTGAAACCAAGATCCAAGCCTGTGAGACATAGACCATACAGTCTTAACCCTAGAGTAAAAGAGAAGGTTAAGAAGAAGATCTATAATATGTTGGAAGCATGACTCATTTTTGTAGTGGAAGAAGAAGAATGGGTTAGCCCAATAGTTATTCAAAGAAAGAAAGGCACATAGGATATTAGGGTTTGTGTAGACTATAGAAGCTTTAAATCTACCTATGTGCTGTTGGTCACTATAATTGCTTAATTAATTCAAACAATCAAGTGAAACATA
>CBVK0102418139.1:0-17727 GCA_900067695.1 Picea abies | reverse complement strand
TCTTTTCTGAATATCAGTTTACAGTAGATATTGTACAAGGTTAGAATTTACACTTTGGCCTAATTCTAGCTCCATGTTTCTCTCAACTAAACAATCTGAAGCATACCTTATATGCAAGCCTTGTAGCACTTTGCTTCTCCGACTTGACACCTTGACCCATGGAGGATTTTTCTTGTGTCTTTTTCCTACATATGTCCCCTTTCTATGAGCATTAGTGTGTTCCTTGTGCTTGGAACTAGTCTGTCTGTGACACTCGTTCCTCCTTTGTAACGTAGCATTATTTTATTCTTTTTCAATCTTTCCAAAATTATTGAAAAAGACAAAAAAAATCAAACATACCCCAAAAAGAGGAAGGGAAAAGTATTTTCTTTTTGTTGACAGCACAATGAGTCGCCCTTGGACAAATCACATCCTTTTGTTTGTTCATCAAGCTCTGGGATTTAATATTACCTTAGGAAGTTATTCTCGCTACATAGAGTTGTGTCCTCCTCTATTTGGTTATCCTTCCAAACATATGGAGAGTTCACATTTCTCCCTGCATCGTGAACTTATGTCAATGCCATGTTGCCTAAGTCTCATCATTTGTCATGATTTTGTCCAAGGGAAGTTTTACTAAACTTGAGTCAGCCCCTTTGTAGATTGTCTCTTTTCCTCATGCCCGGCCACCCCGAAAGTCCAATCAATTTGTTTTTCAAAATTAATGAAGTTCTCTTCCGAATCACTAAGATCCTCTTGTCTATTCCCAACGAGCCATCAAAGACCTCTAGGTAGTGAATCCTTACACTGATATTAAACTCCTACTTGGGTTTTGAAGATTTTGAAGTTGTTTCTCAAGATCTAAATACCTCATCTCCAGCCATCAGGCATCACTGGCTTCTTGAAGATGGATACTATACATGTATATCTTTTGATTTTGAGATGTAGATCTAATGTTTACTACTTGTAGCTACACTTTATATAGTTATATGACATGGATCTGCAGTGTATTTGATTGGCACCCTTGATTTTATTTCATCCTGAGCATGGGTATGCCCACATCGATGAGAAAAAATCTTATTTTCCAGATGGCACCTCCTAAAATTTGGTCTCTAGGCTCACTTGCTTCATATGTTGGTAAATATTTGTAATGTATTTTGGCCATCAGATTCTCTTTTGACCTCATACATTAGGGGGCATCTGTTATAACCCTAAATTGCACTAGACATGCATACCTGGCATTAGGCCATCTTGCTATTTTTTGCAAGTGATCATTGGACATATCTTCTGAAAAACCATTTCTTTGAATATGTACACTCCCTGCACCACTATTGTCCACATACATATGCTAGTTGCACCATTACAGCCTGCGTACACTCACAAAAAGCACAAAAAATAAAAATTGCAAAGGGATACAGGTTTTCGGGCCGTTACCTAACCATTTGGCCGCCCATAGCCAGTCACCCCAACTGTTACTATATTTTTGGCCTATAAAAAGCAGGTGTTGGAGTCCCATTCCAAGAGGGAGCACAAGAGCAAAGAAACTCTACCCATTTCAATATTTCCCCCTTTGCCCCAATATTTTTCAACCACATTGTGAGATTGAGCTAGAATTCCCTGTTTCAACCCCTTTCTCCTCCATTGCAAATCCTTGCAATTTCCCTAGAGAGAATTGAAGAGGAGAAGAATACGCGGAAGAAGTTGGTGCATTGGTGAAGAGGAGAAGTCACCAGTCTCATATTGTAACTGACTTTGTGGCATTAATATAAAGAAATACCTTTTCCATCCTACCAAATGATGTCTTCAATCTTCATGATTTATTTGCATTTTGGTAATGATATCCAACCCACTAATCCATATGTAGAAAGCATGCTTGTAGTTTCTTTTTTTTCTTTTGGTGAATGCAAGTTGGCCTTGGGAGGAGATCTGCAATTGAGAAACAATTGAGCGCAAAGGGATTGACAACGGACATGGAGTTTAAGGTATGCCTATTGGATCCCTATACTTTATATCTTATGTATGATTGTGGGGTAATGTCAGGATAGTTGTTAAAAGTAGGAGACTTTAGACAGTTAGCTATGCCTACACTTTAGAACCCTAGTGTAGTTTGTAGGAGGGTTTTCCCTCTAATAGCATGGGGGAGTAGTGGGTGTGACATGCTCCTCTAGCTATTTAATTTTCTCCTTATATTCCTAGATATTATGCTCTATCCTTTGTAGTTTCTCTTCCGATGATTGTGCCTCCTAATTTGTGCTTTCAGGAATTACTTGAAAAAACATGTGGATTTGATGCTCTATCTCCTCCACCTTTTTCTGTGCCCGCTCTTTCTACTGTGCTTCAAGGTTTTCATTGAGATATTCTCTATATGGGATACTTGTAGGTTTGTGGCATCCTCTCTTTCTCTACATTGAATCTCCTACGCAACGCTCACCTAAAGTTTATACAATGTTTTTGTTGGAATCTTGGCCAATTCCACATCTAACTTCTTGATGTCTTTGAGGGGTTTCTATGTTGTTTCTTCATCAATGAACATCATATCTGGCATGATGTTGAATTTGGTGCTCGCCTGTGCTGCAGACTATATTGTTTCAAGAACTAGCACTCCTTCCTTAGCCTGCTTGGGTGTTTCTTTTGGTGCATGTATTTCCTCGATCCTTAACTTCTCCAGTGTAGTTTTCACCTAATGCACATGATCTTTGATTGAATCCCTATTCTTCTCCGCATTCTCCCATACTTCGGTCAGTCTCTCCTTGGCTGTTGTCACCACTAACTCCACATAGTCTAGGGTTAGTGATATATGACTCTCTGGCTTAAGGGCCTTCACCTTCATTTGGCCACCACTGGTGTGCTCCCCTAGCCACTTCTCCTCGGTGGATAATGGCTCAAGACTAGTGGCTGCCTTGGTATCCCCTACAGTGGATTTGCTTGTTTCTCTAGCCTCAGAAATATCCTGGGTTCCTATCCCTCGTTCTTCCTCCTAAGGAATTTCCTATGTCCCTACGCCTATTTCTTCCACACACACTTCTTCTGTTGAGTGTATTGGTGGTTGTTTTTCATGCAGTGAAACCTGTGTAGAGCCCCTTGGCGGTCTATTCTGCATTCACAGTTAGTTCTTGGTTGGGGTTCTCCCCCCATATTGGCCTTGGGCACTTCTCTTTTTATCTTCAACCCCATTGGTGCCTATTTGGTGTGTTGGGGATAGTCTACCCTGTGTCTACATTCGTGAGCTTGGTACCATGGTTGGGATCTCTAGTACCTTCCATTATTAGAGCCACTCTTAAACCTCTCATTGTATTTTTCCCTCTTTTCTTTCATCCATAAACTATGGAATGTTTCCATGAAGTTGGAAACCTATCTAAACTCCTGGACAGTCTCTGGTGTATGTGCCATGTGTCTGCAATAAGGTCCTGCATTTCTGTGAAGTACCTCGCAAAGATGTCTGTATTTTTCTTTCTTCTCTTTGGGTCTATGCTGCTGCGTAGTGATACGTATCTTGCTACACCACATTTCCCTAGCCTCTCCATATACTTATTGTAGACCGGTTCTTTCCATCCAATATGGCCAATGAGGATGAGTAACCAGGAGTAGTGGAACTCAAATCCCTAGTCCTGTGTTTCCTTGCAATCATCCAAGAATGAATTTAGAGGGTATGGGGCCTAGCTCATCAAGCTCCCATTTTCACACTGCATGATGATAGAGACCACATTGGTCAGTACTTCCTCTTTGTGAAACTTGCGCATTAGTTTTCATCTGAGGAGTTTGGTGGCAATCCTTATCCCAAAATCATTGATGTTACTGATCCTGATTCCCCTGTTACCATGCTCTGCACCATACTTGGCCTTGATCTCATATGATATGACCTTAGCTCTTATCTTATCTTCCAGGTACTACTATAACATTTTTCCATTTGTGGGTAGCTTCATGATTCCTGTGATAAGGTCCACAATAATAGGCATCAACCTATCCATCCATAATATTCCACCATGCACTCATGCAAGAAGTTGATTGAAGTAGGCGTTGGTATGATTTACCCTCCCAAAGTGTGGGGCATCTAGTAAGTTGATGATGTCAGTGTTATACATCCTCAGAATCCACTACGTTGGCTCTAGTAGTGGCATTCCTGATGAACCTTCTCCCATGCTTTCCAAATAGATTTGGGACACCAGGTATGGAAATTTAGTGACATCCACCACATCATGGTTATATTATTTGATGGAAGTCACTCCACCGACCATGTCATCATCGACGCACACCCTGCTCAGAATATTTGGCAGAATCAAGGTCCCTTCTACCTGTGACTGTGACCCTCCGTGCGCACTGCTCTTAGCTTGGCCCTTCCATTTGGCTTGTGTGGATGAGGACCCCACATATGGTACACCCTCATGTACTAATTCATTTCCTACCTCTAGTTCATGGCTCTGTGGTGCTGAACTCGTGGCCTTCTCAGCTTTTCATGGTCCTTGTCCCCTTGAGGTGTCGGACCTAGTTCTTTCTATGTCCTCCTCCATCTCCCCAAAATTTTGAGATGGGTTCTTCTCCTCCTCTACCATTGATCATTCCCTTCCATTCTATTCCTTCCAAAATCCTTCAGTTGTACAACTCCTCCATCTGTGACAATTTTTACCTCATATGGTCCCAGCCAGTGCATTCTGAACTTTCCTAGATGTTGAAAAAACTTGTTGTCATACAGTAGGACTAGATCTCCTTCCTTGAAATATTTTCTCTTAATATGTCTGTCATGCCAAGATTTTTCCATTTCATTTTGTACTTCTAGGTGACATCCTTCTAGAATCCTATATTCTTCCATGCTCATCATTTGACTTAATATTTCTTATATTGTTCCTCGTTCTGTCATGTTTTTAATTTCTACAACATGCAGACTTGTTACCAAGAATTCTAATGGCACCAATGCTTCTTGTCCACACACCAATCTAAATGGTGTCTTCCTTGTCAACTTCTTATAGGTAGTTCGATATTCCCATAATGCCACTGGTATCTTTGAATCCCAGTTGGCCCTGTTGACATTGTAAATATTGGTTAGTTCATTCTCTAGAATCTTCTTGAAGGATTCCACTGTTCCATTTTTGTGAGGATGGTATGGCATACTTTTATGATGGTAGACCTCAAATTATTTAGTCAGAGCTCTAATAGTACTGTTGATAAAGTGATTTCCTTGGTCACTCATCAGGATCCTTGGACATCCAAATCTCGTGAGCACATGTTCAAACAGGAAGTGTGATGTTGTCTCTGCGCTGCAATATTTAATTGGTGTTGACTCTACACATATTGAGAGGTATTCCATCACAGTGATGATGTATCGCATGCCTAATCTTCTTGCGGGTGGGTGGATAGGCCCAACAAAATGGATATCCCGTTTTTCAAACACTTGTAGTGTTACTTGTGGATGTAAGGGAATCTCATCCCATCTGTTTGGTTTTCCAACCCTATGACAAACATCGCATTGTTGAAAATATTCCTTTTCATCCTGATGAATAGTTGGCCAACATAATATTGTGCACAGTACCTTATGTGGGGTATCTTTTCCTGCGTAGTGTTCTCTTTCCATTCATTCATGGGGTTCTGCTAATATCCTAGGCCTTTCTTGTTCTAGCACGCACCTTCTCAAGATGTTATTTGCCCATATTTTATATAAGTGCCTGATGATCAACTGGTAGTCGGTTGCTTGAAAAACCAGATTCTTCTTCTACACAGTGTTAAATTCCTATGGCAGAGTCCTTGTACTTAAATACCAAATAATGTTACCAAAATAATCATGTGCAACCTGTACTGAAAATAACTGCGTGTTAGAGAAGGTATCCTCTAAGTTTGTAGGCTCCTCTCCATTGGTGACCCTTGAAATGTGATCATCTCCTACATTCAACTTCCTTGGTTTAACTATGACTTCAAAGCCAAATTCTTAAAACAGTAGTAACCATCAACATATTTGCCCCCCCAACACTAGCTTGTTGAGTAGGTACTTAAGGGCTGAATGATCTGTGAACATATTGAAATGTTTTCCATGTAGGTAATGCCTAAAATTTTGAAGTGCATATACCATTTCCAAGCCTTCTCACATTGTAGTGTTGTAGTTGTGCTCAGAGTATGAAAGTTTTATGGTTGCAAATGTTATGGGATGGTCCAAATCCCCTGCTCTTGATTGTGTGAGAATAGGTCCCAGGGCTATGGATGATGAATATACATGCACATGGAATGCCTTCTCCCAATATGGAAAGGCTAAGATGGGTGTTGTGACCATATTCTCCTTCAGGGTGTCCAATCCCTGCTGAAAACTCTCATTCCACTAGAATTTAGTATCCTTCTTAAGTAGTTTTCCATCAGCACAGTGATCTGCGCATACCCATTGATAATTTTTTATGTAATATCGTGTATGTCCTAATGTGGCCCTCATCTAGCACATTGATATCAGTGGTGGTAAGTTCACAATTACTGCAATCTTTGTAGGATCCACGATCAAACCTTGTTGCCATACTATGTGACCCAATAGAATTTGAAAGGGTGTCCCAAATATACATTTCTTAATGTTCAAGGATATTTGGCATTTCCTGCATATTTCTAACATTAGCCTAAACACCTCTACATGATCCTTCAACAGGTTGTAGACTATCCAATCATCCAAATATACTTCTAGAAACTGATGGATGAAATCTTTGAAGGCATCAATGACTACCCTGTAGAAAAATTTTGGTGCATTTTTCAGTCCAAAAGGCATGACTGTGTACTAGTAGGATACCCATTATGTCTCAAAGGTAGTCTCGCATCGATCTTCTGGTGCTATCTTAATTTGGTGGTATCCTGAGAATTCATCAGTGAATGAGTATGCTTCCTGGCCTCCCACATTTTCTTGGACTTCATCTGTAAAGGGTGTAGGGAAGGGGTCATGTAGGAAAGAATTATTGATATTTCTCATATCTACACAGATTATTATGCCTCCTTGAGTTTTCTCTTGAACTACCATGGGGTTTATCCATTATGATTATTCTACTAGTTTTTTGATTCCTTCTTCCAACATTTTGTCGATTTCTTCTCTTACCTTCTTCTTGTAGATGGGGTTCAATCTGTAAGGCCTTTGTTTGATGGGTCTTGCCTCCGGTTTGAGAGGGATCTTCATCTCTCCCATTTCTCTTGAAATACCCTTTATTTCTGTAAATGTCATTGGGAAACAATATAGAATAACTAGGAAACAATCCAATCCCCAGTGGAGTCGCCAATTTTGTTTCAGGATAAATGCCAGCACGTGGGAAAAACGAGCATTTTCTCGAATCTTCTAGAAGGAGAAGCTTCTATGGTGAGGTGGCATCAGAATGGTTTGGATATTACTCGCTTTCATGATTTAGTGGGATCATCCTAACCTCCTCACCTTATCCTCTTCAACTTATAAAAGGAGAGGAGCTCTCATGGAGAATTGTTCTTGGTTCTTGTTCTTTGGCTTGGAATTATTAGCTTGATTAGAGTGGCTTTGAGATTTTCTTTGTCAATATAGATTGTGAGTAGGTATCAGATCTATGGTTTCAGAATCCTTGGAGCAAGAAGTGTGTGGGGAACGAAGGATAATAGGAAGGGACCTTACGACATCAAGGCTCAGGTTGTAAGTTTACATCATTAATGATCATAGGGATGAAAAAAATAATGTGTAACAGAAAATAGTGGAAAGGATAACAAAATTATTGTTTGATTACAATGACCTATTCCCAATGACATTTACAGAAATAAAGGGTATTGCAAGAGAAATGGGAGAGATGAAGATCCCTCTCAAACCAGAGGCAAGACCCATCAAACAAAGGCCTTACAGATTGAACCCCATCTACAAGAAGAAGGTAAGCGAAGAAATCGACAGAATGTTGGAAGAAGGAATCACAAAACTAGTAGAATAATCATAATGGATAAACCCCATGGTAGTTCAAGAGAAAACTCAAGGAGGCATAATAATCTGTGTAGATATGAGAAATATCAATAATTCTTTCCTACATGACCCCTTCCATACACCCTTTACAGATGAAGTCATATAAAATGTGGGAGGACCTCATGAATCGTCCCGAGGCACTACTTGACTTATGAAACTATCATTGCTTGATTCCTTCTTTGGATAGTCCCTGCTACAGTGCGTCATACATTTTCGTTATCCACTGGAACTATTGTTGATCTTGACTACTCTTTTCGACCATAGTGGTGACCACCTGTTCTATGATAAGAGTTTGTAACATCTCTCCTCCCTTGGATCTGATATTCTCAATGCTCTTCTTTGCTGCATCGCTCTCCATGACCAACTTCTCTGCCTTTTCTTGCAGGGGATCCAACAATGCTTGTCTTACTGTCTTTTTCACTTGCAACGCTTTCTCTTCCAACTCTAGAGCCTTCAATTCAGTGGAATCATTTATTTTTTCTGGCAGTGACACCATTTTCTATCCCTACTTCACTTCTTCCATTGCTGCATCGAGTTTATTTTCCTTCTCTTGGAGTGCTTGGAGGCTCCCATCCTCTAGGAGGTGAGTACACAGTTGCACTCTCTTCTCTAGTAGTTCAGTGGATGCATTTATGCTTTGGCCAATGTCCTCTGTAGCTTTTGTTTCCTCCTATTCTCTTTGCAGTCTGACTTCTGGGATGTTATAACCCTAAATTGCACCAGGCATGCATACCTGGCATCATGCCATCTTACTTGCTATTTTTTCCAAGCCATCATTTGACAACTCTTCTAAAAAACCATTTCTTTGAAGATGTATGTGTCCTGCATCACAACGACCCATTTACATATGCTATTTGCACCATTACATCCCACGTGCACTCACAAAAGGCGCAAAAAATAAAAATTGCAAAGGGATACGGGTTTTTGGGCCATTACCTAACCATTTGACCGCCCATAGCCAATCAACCCAACCATTACTATCTTTTTGGCCTATAAAAATAAGGTGGTGGGGTCCCATTCCAAGAGGAAGAACAAGGGCAAGGAAACTCTGCCCATTTCAATATACCCCCTTTGCCCCAATATTTTGCAACCACATTGTGAGTTTGAGCCATAATTCCATGTTTCAACCCCTTTCTCCTCCATTGCAAATCCTTGCCATTTCCCTAGAGAGAACATAAGATGAAAAGACTATGTGGAAGCAGTTGGTGCATTGGTGAATAGGAGCCTAGGACCGAGTTCAAGGAGGATTCGTTGGTCTCATATTGTAACCGACTTTGTGAGATTAATATAAAGAAACAATTTTTCCGTCCCGTTAAATGATGTCTTCAATCTTCATGATTTATTTGCATTTTGGTTATGATATTGTTGGCAGCCAACCCACATTTTTCTCGATAACTCTCAAAAGCTGCCTACACCCCTTACGGTATTTTGATGAAATCTTTGTCGCATTATGCTAATGGACATATGTCTCATTTTCGCAACCATTACAATTCAATTTCGACTCAGTTTTCACAATTGCAAATGTGAAAACTCCGACTTCATTGACTGTACTGTCGTCGTCTTCTTGATTTGTTGGTTGATACTTGATCACTGGTTTATTGTATGATTGGTTAAGATTTTAAAAGACTTATGACCTCGATCATTGACTTACCTTGATTGCACTTTTTAATATGTTCCATCATTAAAACTTTGAGCATGAAAGATTATTGTTTTATTTATGACAATTGTAACATGTTGGCTCATAATGTTTTACCCTTGTTATGGTTTTCATTTTGATTATCATTTTGAAAAGTTTGTATTGGAATGAAAACGCATATGGTATACACCAAATATGATGGCAAAATTCATTAAGGTATGATAACAATGGTCTAAATAGCATCTTGTTCGACTTTGGGAAATCGATTTTTGGCATACTATGCTTGCCAAGCAGACTATATGATGAGTATGAAACCCCGAGCTATCAGTTAGCATTAAACCTCGTGATTAAGTGGATAACGGTGGGATTGGCGCGTTAACTCATAATTGAGACAGGTACTGTGTTGATATTGATCTGAACACTTGGCACTTGGATGTTATATTACGTGCTGGTTCTGATTCGTATGATGGCACGTAGATATGGTGAATCACCCGCTCACTGGTCAATGCAATTGGTTTTATGATTATGATGTGAACAGGACTCATTAATATGGTAAGTGGTGATGTTAAACCCACCACCTTCACACGCCTGAGTAGTTTTCGGTCTCGTCAAGCATTCAAGCTTTGAAACCCTTTCGGGATTCACTCTGTGTATTGTTTCTCCGATGTGAACCCTACCATGGTCGTGAGGAGATGGCTCCTGTGGTGAGAGCTGAGCCTAATGGCAGTCAGGCACTGTTAACGTTCGATGGAGCATATGCCGACCTCGAGGAATTCGGATGGCTTTCGTTTATTCGGAAGTTTGATGGCTTCAATATGATTGTTGCTAGGCAATTCGCACTGTCGTTTGACGGTGGCAGAGCGAAGGTTGGAGACCTCCAGTTGGAAATCACCGAGCAGTCTATCAGTTTGGCAACCAGTCTACCTGTTATCGGAGAAAAATGGTCCAAGAACTACAGGGTTAAGGATGTCCCTTGGACATTACTGTTTCGCTCTCGCACTGTAAAATCATGTAACAGAGGACTTCCAGCAAAAATGCTTAAGCCTCACTGGTATGACCTACTGATGATCCTCAAGCAATTTATAACGTGCGAAGGCAGGTATGGATTCGTCTTTCTGTTCCATCTACGTTTGCTTATGGTGTTTATGGGTTTTGAGCTCAACATGTCGTATTATTTACACCGAAGTATATTTAAAATGGCAAAGAGATATAAACGAAATCAGGCTGACACGAGCCTATTTCATGTTGGTTTGATTAAGATGCTGGTTGTTAGTGAATTGGGTCTGCGTCGAGATTCCTGGCAGAATTTCCTCAACAGGAATGGTTTCGAAGAATCAAACCCTCCTCCTGTTGATAAACCTATGGTTTCCGGGGATAAGACTACCCCTGTTCCCTACAGTGTTCTACTACCCACACCTGAACCTGACTCACCTATGGGCGAGACTAAAGCTGTTAAGCCCATAACCTCTAAGGCAAGGGCTAAGAATGTGGTGAAAAGCAAAAGGAATGCTAGAATGATCTCTCGTATGGAGAGAAACAAGTCAAAACCCCCTGTCAAAACCGAGCCTATCACGATTGGTGATGACTCTGATTCGAGTATTGAGCGTTTTCTCACTCGAGAGGGTTTTGATAATGATGAACCTCCCTACGATTTCGTTGGTAATTTGCCTCCGTGTCTTCAAGACGATCCAGACTATCCTGGTATCAAGTCATCTTTTGAGACCCGTGGTGAAACGTCAAAACCCTCCCCTACTCAAAAGGTTACTGCACCCTGTGACCAGTGTGGACTGTGGCTAGAACGTTACTACTTGGATGTTCCAAAGCTACAATCCAAGATTCAAGATTTGGAGAGCCAAGTAGCAAGGTTAGCTGGTCGCAATGATAAGGGGCATCCAAATGATAAAAATCAACTTACCACTGGATCAATCCTGTTTAAAAATGTTGAATCTGCGACCACCATTGTTAATTCCAAATTGACATAACTGCAGCAGATATGATGGTATGGCCTTCCCTCTTTTATGCAGTGATATCATGTGCTCTGTTGATAAGTTTGACTCGCCTTGTCATGCATGAGTTTTATCTATTTCTGGGTTGACTATAATTGGTTTTGAAAATGTTATGGTTTCATATATTTTCTATTTATGGGATATGAATGATATTTCTGTTTGATTCAGTTATCTCCTGTATGATACGATGAGTTAATCGGTTGATTGTGTTAGTTGTAGTTTCTACATTGAGACCGATTGGAATGCACTATGTTTAATGATCAATTCTCGAATAGATATTGGCTGTTACAATGTTGATCGCATTCTGATGATCGATATGGTTATATGAATTGGTTAATAATATCAAATCTTTTTGATTTGTAATATCTCGTTGATGACTCTGTTAAAATTCTGTGTATTAATAGTAGAGTGATCCAACGTGGAGATTGCTGATTCAATACGATTTATGCATTGTGTGAATAATATCGATATGATATTTTGAATGTGATTGGTCAATCACAGTTATGAATTTGTTTGCAAGATTATGATAACTACGATTGGATCAAATGGATACTGGAATAATAACAATGGACTTAACTCATATCTGGTAACAATGATCCCATACGATTTGGTTTGTTTTGGATGATGTTGTGGAACATTCTGGTTATGATTGTATTCGATTTTGTGGAAAATTGGATAAACAGAGTATTCCTGTTTCATATCGATTGGCCTAATTATACTGTTCTTACTATATGCCATTCAGTTTTGATTGATTTAATCCATAATGATTTATTAGTTATTGATATTTGATTAAATATGATTTGATTTGATTCATAACTGGTTCTTTTACTATTTTGACCAGCTACAGAATCAAACGATTCTGTAGCTGAGTCTATAGTTACAATTTTATTGTTATTTTCTTAATTAGACAGTTTTCTAACTTGATTCTGGTGTCTATTGCAGGGCATTACGAATTTTCAATAGATACTATGGACAGTTGGGGAAAGATCTACAGTTTTTATTTGCATTTTAGTTTTAGAGATTTTTGGGATTAATCCCATATTTTGTAAACTGTTTGCTATTTTCTCACAAGGGTGTTTTTACCTTGTGAAAGACTTATTTAAACATTTGGGTTTTGTAATAAGGGATTCTCAGTTTTTTTGGGAGAACAAGGATTTGTAAGCTTAATGCAAACTGGAGCAGAATTAATGCATTGTTATGGCCTTTGCTTCTCAATACATTGACACTTTGTTCTCAGTTTTGTATATCATATTGTGTCTGGTTTAGTATCACCTTGTTGTCTAAATCGAATTCAAATGATATAATTTCTTATTATTATGCATTCCTTGGTACTTCCTATTTGACAGAAGAAATGACAGTTTAAGGATTCAGTTTGTAAATGATAGCCTTGTCTTCTTTATGAATTGGATTATCATATATGAATTTGCTGTATTGTAGGCTTCCCTCTTACATAAATTCATAATCTGAAAACTGTTATGATTCTTTTTTTGTCTTGTTCGTCCTGTAACTCACTTCAGGAAGCATTATAGCTGATCCCTTGCGAGAAGCTTGAGAGCTAAATGGTGTGAACTTCTTCCTCCAACCTGCTTACGAAGTTATCTTACACAGGACAAACTTGGAGCATATCCAGGTTAATTAGATAGATATTTATCGTTTAATTAATTAGTAGTTTAGTTAGATTTAGATCAGATTATTTAATTGCAGTTAGTTTCCTTTCTGTTTTATAAAATATAAAAAGACAAAAATAGATCTTGGGCTATCTTGGGGCAGCGAACACATGATTTTTGCAGGTTTTAACCAAATCTGTAACTTGTCTATATTGTACATTTGTGAATAAAGAATGATTGTTGCTGACAATTAGGTAGTTGATTTGAGTTATTATGATCATAGTTAGCAGTTTGTAGATAATAATTTGTAGTAAGAATAGTATAGTTAGTTTTAGTTTGTTTTATTAGTTTCTAGTTTCCTTATTTTAGATCATTTAACTTAGATGACGGACGGTCATTTTCGCCCGTCAACAAATGGCGCTAGAAGGAGGGCCTGAGCTTAATTAATGGCACAAGGTGGTCGTAAGACTCCTCCCCCACCTAATCGCACACCCATTGTGACTAGAAGCCGTTCACACGATAACATCCCCCCTCAAACAGCAACTACTTCAACAGGAGATCCTCATATCACAGTTGAACCAGCAACCCCTAATCCCACCGGCGGTGATATACAAGAAATCTTCAGACAATCTCTTATTAAATCACACAAAGCCTTTGCCAGCCTTAGGCAACCACATCGCCCGTGGAGCCAACCTTTAGACTTCTCTGAAGTCAGAGATCAATTAGGAGATATTGATACAACTGTGAATCCTACAGATTCGAACCCTGTTGCAGGAGGATCTGGGATACCTCCTTCCCCTCCTCCTTCTCCACCTCCATCTTCTCCTTCTTCAGAGGGAGACTCTTCTTCGGACGAAGGAAATCCACCTTCGCGCCCTCCTACACCTACTACCCCAATGGATAATCAGAACAACCCTACTAGACCTTGGTTAGACCAAGATGCTGTAGCCGTGCCTGGACCTCAGCATCCTTTGCCAAAGCATCCTGAAAAATGGCTTACCAAGTTTGACCCCGATTCTAAACGTACAGCAGAAGATCATATCATGAAATTTATGCTAGACATCAGACTTCGCAACGTTGAACATGAAGACGTAGTCTGTAGGTTGTTCCCCTACACCTTTGAGGGTAATGCGTCCACCTGGTACTTCACCCAACAACCTCACACTATAACCTCTTGGGAAAATTTTGAGTCAATCTTCTTAGAAAAATTTGGAGATGGCAAACCTCCAAAAGTCTTGGTTATGGATCTTTTGAGTTTAAAAATGAATGCTAAAGAAAAAGTTAAAGATTTTAACCAAAGATTTTTAACGCTTAAGAATAGAATCCCCACAGACTCTATGCCTGTAGAAAGTCTTGTAATAGCTTATTATACAAAAGCTTTACATCAAAGTATAGCTATTTGGGTGAAAAGATCCAAAAAGGCAACATTGGTAGAAGCCTTTGAAGAGGCTACTCAAATTGAAAAAGATATACTTAGCCTTAAAGACTCCTCTAGCAACGAGACTGACACTGCTTCTTCTTCCAAGAAAAAGATTGAAATTCTTCCCAGGCCTACACAAAACAAGACACAACCCGAAAACTCTGAATTGGAAAGTTTGACTAAAGCAGTACAAAAATTATCAAATCAAGTCGTAGATATCAAGAGGTCAACTGAAGAGGCTACTTCGAGTAAAGGACCCTACAAACCTCCTTTCCAAAGACCCTTTCAAACCAACCGGCCTAATTCCAATACTGAAGGCATGAACCTAGAGAGTTTGCAATACGCTCTCCAATCAATTCTAGGAGCCCCAGATGACTTGATCCCCCCTGATTTCCCTCAAGAGGAAGTCGAGCAGGAAACTACCCAAGAAGAAGAACCTTCTACGAATGTTTTTGGTCACCTCTCATATAGTATCTTCCAAGCTAACTTTGAGACCGTACACCCTTATAATACTAGGAGTAAGGCCACAAATAAACTTCCTGCTGATAACATTACCGCTTTATCCTCAAAGACATCCAAACCAGTGGAAACTAAACAGACCAATGCTAGCCCTAAATTAGATTATGATGTTGTCGAAGATCTTAAGAAATTAAGGGCTAACATTTCCATTTACGAGTTGTTAAAATTCCCATTTTTGTTACAGACGATGTTGCAAAATATTTCATACAATAGCAAGAATGGCAATTTAAATAATAGCAAGGTTGGACAAAGCAAAGTTCCGCAGAAGTCTTCCACCAAAGGTAATTCTGATTTTCAAGATAAAGGGAGCCTTCCTGTATCAAATGTAAATAACAATGTAAATAATAACTCTGATAAAATAGTTGTAGAAAATGCGAGCAAGAAACCACAAGCAACAACTTTAAATACTCACAAGAACGTTCCTCCTTTTCTTTTAACTTTCGAAATCTTCAACAGAAATGTGCACAATTGCATGGTTGACTCAGGAGCATCATCCAATGTAATGCCATGGTCAGTCTGTCAAAAGATAAATGCTGAAGTGGAACCATCATCTTTGAAAATAATACAGCTTGATCGAACTGATGTAAAAGTCATGGGTGAATTGAAAAATGTATTAATTAGATTGTCATCTAACCCAAAAGTTCATCAGTTTATTGATATAATCGTGGTTGATATTCCAGAAGTGTATGGTATGGTTTTTGAGCAGAGACTGGTCGGAGCAATTGCATGGTTATTTCGCTACAGGATGGTCACACTTATGGCTTCCAGAGAATGGCAAGCCCAACAAAATCAGGGTAAACCGAGAACGTTACCTTAAATTCATGGTAACAGACTTGAATGATCCCAATGAGCCATACACACCTCCGGCGAACTCACCCGAAGCCCAAGGGGTGGACACCTACTTCGGAAATTTCACAGCTGAAGTTTCACCTATCAGCGATCCTCAATGACAATCAGAGATCAAAGCATTCACGCAACCAACAGCTTCTATCCAAAGGTCCTGTGAGCCTGAACAGAATCTAGTTTGGTCTTTATACTTCGATGGCTCAAAGTCCAAAGAGGGAGCTGGCGCGGGCTGCATCATCATTGATCCAGCGGGTAATAAAACATTATTAGCTTGTAGATTAGAGTTTGAATGTACTAACAACGTTGCAGAATATGAGGCTTTGCTACAAGGTCTCAGAAAATCATTAGACATGCGCATTCAAAATCTGATTGTATTCGGCGATTCTGAAATAGTGGTAAGGTAGGTGAGAAATTCTATACATTGTCTTACTCCGCATCTCAAATGTTACCAATATGAGGTATGGAATTTAATAAATAAATTTTCTGCTTTCAATATAAATTCCATTCCTAGATCAAGTAATGTTGAAGCAGATCTACTTGCTAATGTTGCCTCTAAACTTCTTCCTGCAGATGGTTTATCCCCAAGAGCATTCTCCGTGGAGCTATTGTTTTGACCATCCATTCCTGACAATATCACCAATTGGAGGGTATTTAATGATGATCATCAAATTATCAACTTTCTGCATATGGAAGAGACCTTCCAAGGCGCTGTGATAGATGAACAAACACATGAAGATGACTTACATGACTTTACGGTAATACCTAATCCGAAACCTCCCGAATCGGAGATGGTAAACTCCTTACCCAACTCTGTTGTTAGATTAGAAAAGTTCTATGATTTTGAAGATAGATTCAAAAAGACGGTCAATTGTAAAACTAATAGTTCCTCATTACATTATGAAAAAGTCAATCTGGGGACTAATGATAACCCTCAGTATATCAATCTAGGCTTGGGATGTAGCAAACATGAAAAAGTGGCTTTCATCAGATTATTTAAAGAGTTTAAGGATGTATTTTCTTGGACTTATGAAGATCTTAAGACATTTGACCCCAATATTATACAGCATGTCATCCCAATGAAACCCCAAACCTTGCCTTTCCAGCAGAAACTGAGGAAAATGCATCCAAAGTTAGAACCGACCGTGCAAAAAGAATTGAATAAACTCCTTAGTGCTAAAATAATTTTCCCTGTTAGACATACTCAATGGGTATCCAACCTCGTCCCAGTGCGCAAGAAAAATGGGGAAATTCGACTTTGTGTCGATTTCCGGAACCTCAACAAAGCGTCTGAAAAGGATAACTATCCTGTTCCTCCCATGGAACAGATACTGCAACAAGTATCTGGTTCTGAGAGGCTGTCCTTGCTGGATGGTTTCTCTGGGTACAACCAAGTTTTAATGTCTCCCTCAGACCAGTTAAAAACTACCTTCCGTACCCCGTGGGGCACCTATGCTTACCGAAAAATGCCCTTTGGATTGATTAACGCCGGTGCTACTTTTCAGAGAGCAATGGATATTGCTTTTAGAGGCTTAATCAATGACTCCGTAGTAGTCTACCTAGATGATGTAACCATCTATTCAAAAAATAAAAACGATCATCTAGCTCACCTGAGAGTTGTTCTGCTGCGATGTCGTAAATACGGCATCTCTTTGAATCCTAAGAATTCTGTTTTCGCAGTAGAACAGGGTAAACTGCTAGGTTTTATTGTGTCTAGTGACGGAATGATTATTGATCCCGAAAGGACTCAGGTCATTGCCAAACTTCCCCCACCGACCTCCAAGAAATCCATGCAGTCC
>CBVK0102418102.1:0-17267 GCA_900067695.1 Picea abies | reverse complement strand
GAATGCGAGTAGCCGTCACATCTCTTCTCAGAGATAAGCTGCCACCATTCTAGCGAGTCTTTCACTCTGTATTTTTACAGTCTCTATAAATTTATTTGATTAATATAAATCGTGTATTACTGTATATCTGTGTTTATGGTTGCATTTCTGATACATTTCTGTTATATTATTGAATATCTTCAATATCTCTATGCATTTCTTTATTATATCTCCGCTCTCATTTCGTGCCGAAAATAATCCGGATCAGGACATCCTCATGCGTGATATTGTGTCAGTGAATAGCTTTATGGAAGTCTAGTAAATGCTCAGTTGGTTCCTCCCAACTTGTTGCATGAAATTCAGGGAGGAAATTTTCCCATTGGTCTCTATCAGGAAGTGCATTAGGAAAACCAACTATTTGGGAAAAGTCATAGAAAGAAAACCTTTGAGCTAGAATTTTCTCTGTATCGAACTAATGGAGTCACCAGTTGATCCTTGAATCATGAAGTCACCAGGTGAAAGATGCGCAACTTAAAATATGCCCGGTCGTTGTTCACCATAAAAGGCCAGATATTAACGTTGTCGTTACCCTAGGAAGCTTCTCAAGCTGAGAAAGCAACCGCTGAAACCTTATCGAGAAAATCTCCTCTGGGTTATCTTTTAGGTGTGCTAACAATAGCTACAGCTGAAACAATGAAGTGGAAACAATGGAGTCACCACAGTGGAGTTGCGAGGTGCATATTAGCAATATTTAAGGGCTTTGATGTCTAATGCACCTTCAGAATCAAAGGCTCAATGTCGTTCTGCCCAAGGAAAATCTTCAACTTCGTCCCCGGCAACGACGCCGGAAATGTTGGTGATGGAAGTCACTCCTATATTGCTTGCAGGAGTAGAGCCCGATGCCTATCAGTTTTATGTCACGATAGTTTTGAATGGGTGATAGAATGGATAAAGACTCAAGAAGATACAACTTTAACTCAGGAAACTAGGCTTGGTATGTAGAAAGCAAGGGAGGTCTTGATCCAACTTCTGTCAGTAAGTTGATTAAAGGGTGGTAGATGGAAGACTTGTGAGAAGGGTGAGAAATACTTCCTCAGGAAATAGGCCTTCGAAAGATTGAAGAAGAAAAACTCAGAAGCCAAGATCCTCTTGGTCTAGATTTTAAAGGATCTGAAGGGTGAATCGACTGGATCCTCCAATTCCAATCCATTCCAGTGCTGAGAAAACACAAGAACTGATTAAAAACGCTGCGACTGTTGCTGTGATCCAACCTACATCATCCTACAACAATGCAAATCGACTAGATCCTCCAATTTCGAGCTATTCTAACACAGTAAACAAAGAGATGGAAAAAGAGGCTGACATCCATAAAGTAAGAAGTCTCAAATGCCTTATACATTAACCAGAGTGACCAACGCTTCATCAAAACTTACAGAACGGGAGCCTAGCTCAACCATTGACCCTTACAAAAATGGTGAAAATGCCTACATATACTCAAAATCAACCACAGCAGCAAAAAAAAGACGTTGCATTAAAAACATTACGTCTGCATGTCTTCTGACAGTCTGCGCATGTAAACTCTGGCCGATCGTGCACCCAAGACTTGGTGTCCCCTCGGCCAAATTCAAACCACTATTCTTTGTCAGATGCCACCTTAACTGTGCATGGATCCTGGAAGGAAAGTAGCTGAGCCATTAAGAGCTAAAATAATGTGTGCAGACCTCCTTGGCGAGTTGAGGACTCGGTGTGGCTTCCATGAAAAGAGCCAGTACAGAGGACCTTCTCGGGTAGACTTTCAGCTGGAACATCCATACTTTGCAATTAATGAGTGAGGAGAAGTTTCAACCACTCTATGTCTTCTTCATTCATGCCCAGTAGGTACTGGGATTTAGATCATGTCAAATCGGCATCTGGAGAACACAGTGTGCCCCCTCTGAAACTCAATTCGGTGCTTTTGGCCTCCCTTTTGTACAACTATTTCTACTTTCTCAAGTGACCACGGACCGTGACCCTACGCCTACCTTTAAAGGTGCTTTCGGCATTTCGAGGATGTGAGAGAGTTGTTCTTTATGCTTCGAAGTCGCAATGGGTGAAAAGGCAGAGAACCTAATCGCGTGCCACATGTTTCTCCAGGATGAACGGCTAAGATCACTCTCAGCGCTTTGGGGCCCGTCTTGTCAAATGATAAACATTAGCGTCCCTCCTTTAAGGCCTGCTCCTCTGTGACCGGGTGCCAAAACCATGGGCCTAATTATGGGTTCTTTCGTCGTTTTGGGATTCGAGGCTTTGAGAAGTGAAATGACAAGGAGCGCTTACCCCTTGAACTCCCAAATGCCGACATGACATGGATGTGCACCGCGTGTCCTTCAGATGAACAACCCAGATAGTATTCGTTATTATAAACCAGGATGCCCCCATTTACAGGCTCGCTTGATGTGACCTGGTGCTAAGACCGTGGGCTCGGCTCAAAAGGTGCTTTCAGCGTTTTGTTGATCGACGATTTCAGCGTAAGGAATGGGAGGCTCCTCGTCTCCTGAAACACCGATCCCCGATACGCCGACTGGCCGCCACCTGTCCCAATTAGATCGGACAACCTAGGCTTGACCTGAACTATGGGCACTACCCTTCGTGCTAAATACCAAGAAACTTGACATCCCCGAAAACCCAATGACCGTCAATCTGCTTCGTCAATTGATCCTTGTCATCGAAATCAGATTGTTCACTCGCTTTATTTTAAGCCCGAAATGGACTTCTTCTATGATTTGTGCTCGGCGCTTATGGTTGTGGCCCTTGAATAAAACACATCCGACCGGTTTTCAAACCCCACTTCTATGCATTTACACCAGAGGCCTAAAATCAAAGAGGAGAATGCCCCTATATAAGAAATGTTGCTAACAATCTGGTTCAAGAATATTTGTAAATATGGGACATCCTCATCCTCCACTATTATCTTTTGTATTGGGATCTCCCTTTAATTGTGTTTCTTTCTCATCATTTTGGACAAAATATAGCGTGTCCTTTTATTACTAAAATTAATTCCAAAGATATCCTGAAATTGTTTGGTTTTTTTACCCTACCCATTGGGTTTTTTATCAACCTTTGGACACATAAGCTGTGTATGTTGATAAAAAAAATCCAACTACTGATTCTTTAACTGGCTAAGGATTGCTTCTAACAATTTTTTGGGTACAAATCATTTTCTATTTTGTGTCACCTGTGATATAGGAATTACATATAATTTTCCATCGAGAGACTTAAAGTAATCCTCATGGAGTCAGACTTCAAGATGAATATCCTAAGGCAAAGTCTGGGGAGAGTTATATTCCTCAATGACCTAAGTTAAATCAATGATAGGTTCAATATGCTAGGGAAATAATTGATTTCTTTGTAGAAAGTTTTCTCAATTGTCCCCTGTGTTGGTAAGGTGATATTCCACTAAGGTACGAATGAGACCATGATGAAATAAACCTGTCTCAAGGTTTTGACTTAGTCGCTGGTAAAATTTAGACATTTTTTGAAGGATCCTATGTCGACAAAAGGGTAGGTTTAAATGAAACCCTTGAAAGGTCATGATTAACCAAATGAGGTAATAGAAAAAAAGGCCATAGAGTCTTTCATAGGTAAAAACTTGTTTAATTAATGATAGGAGACTGTTGCACTTTCTATGGAAGAATTCAATTGGCACAACTTTAATATGGTATTGCAAACGTTTTGATTCCAAAAGAGACTTCCACGGGATGTTTTTAACTTTCATTTTTTTGAACCATTTCTCCCCTGACTGAGGGAGACATGTGGCCTGAGAAATAAATTCCTCATCAAAATACAACTAAATATCCCCAACCTTAGCCTTGGTACCATCGAAATTTTGCATGAATTCTCTAGACACTTCGATGTTAAATACCTTAAATGACTATATAAACCCTAACAAACCTACCTAGGAGATCATTTCAATTGCGTCATTGTAAGTCAATAACGTTTGCAACCCATTTAGATTTATCCTCATTAAAGGGACCTATTGGCATCGGAAGTCACTCCCGGATTGCTAGCAAGAGCAGAGCCTGATGCCCATCAGTTTTATGTCACGGTGGTTTATAGATGGGATGACCGAATGGAAGCCAACTCAAAACAATATCATTCCAACTCCAAAACTAGGCCAGACATGCATACGTGAGTGAGGTCTTATATAAACTTCAGACAGTGAGCTGTAGTAAAGGGTGAACAGGAAGAAGACTTATATAAGAGGAAAGAAGAGGTCTATTATTAACATCGGGTTTCTAACAGGTTAAGGAAGAAGATGTCCAAATGCAATATAATCTTACATTCAAATGCAAAACCCAGAGAATGAAGTAGTGCAACAATAAATCTTTTATCATAACATAACTGGAATAATTCGCATGAATCAGTCAATCACGAACTCTCTTAGCATGAGACGAAAATTAGATGGAGTAAGAATATCAGTTAAAACTTTATAGTAGGGACCTTTGCTCTACCATCCCCCCCTATTACAAAATGGAAAAAATGCCTACATATACTCTTCCCTTCCTTTCGCCCAGTAGAGGCATCTTATAACTTTTAATGGATGGGGTCACCTCAATCAAATCTGGCCTGCATTTCTCTGTCATACGCTACCTTAATTCGGCATGGCCCGCGCTAGAGGTAGCTGAAACCTTTGAATGTTGAATTGGCATGTGCAGGTTCTTCCAGCGAATTGAAGACTCGATGTGGCTTCCCTGAGGAGAAATGGTACAGGGGACCCTCCCGGGAAGAATTTCGGTCGGGACCTCCATACTCTGCAATAAATGAGTGAGCTGAGGTTTGAGCCACCCTCTCTTTTCTTCATTAATCTCCAGTAGGTACTGGTATGTAGCTCACATCGAATTGGCATCTGGAGAATCACAATGCTTTCCTTCTGAGATTTAGCTCAATGCTTTGGGCCCCGAGTGGCCAAATGATAGACATAAACGCCCATCCTCCAAGCCTCCTTCTTGATGACCAGGCACCAAAACCATGGGCCCGACTCTGGGTGCTTTCAAATCTTTAGGATTTGGGGTTTCGAGAGGTGAAGCGATGAGGAGAACTTACCACGCGAACTCCCAAACGCTGACATGATGTAGATATGTGTCGCGCGTCCTTCAGATGGATGACCCAGATATTATTTACTATTATAAAGAGGTTGTACCCCTTTCACCTGCTCGCTTGATATGACCTGGTGCTGAGACCCTGGGCTTGGTGCCAAAGGTGCTTTCGGCATTTCCTTGATCAACACTTCCAAGTGTAATGAGCTGAGAACTCCCTGCTCCCTAAAACCCTGATCCGCGATATGTCAATAGGCTTCCACCTGCCCAATTTAATTGGATGACCCAAGTCTGCTTTGAACCATTGGAGATCCCTCCTTCTAAATCTCGAGCAACTTAACAGCCCCAAAAACCCGATGATCATCGATTTTATTTGTGGATGGATCTCGGACGCTGAAAGAAAAACTTCGCCCACTTGCTTGACTCGTAACCAGAACAGAGGTCCTTTTGCACTGTCCTTGGGCACTTCCTGCGCAACCTGCAGACTTGGATGCTCTCGAGCCCAAGACAAGAATTATCGCTAACATTATTCTCCATGGGGCATAGAGTCGTCCCTGTGATGCTCTAAGAACTCATTCCGCATCTTCAGTGCCTTGCTGTTGGGCTATGGAGTCAAGCTCAAAACACCCGCTTCTGAAAATATAGGCCGAAAAGTAAAGCAAAGAAAACAAAGATACATGCTCAAAGGAGCTTATTTATATACAGTCCTAAACTAATAAAACACTTTACATGGGGCTAGGTGAAAGCAGACTTCCACCACAGCCAATCAAGTAACTTCCTGAAGGGAAGCTCTTGCCTTCTGTCAGTCATCACAAACAGTTGATGTGACCGTGACAGCAGAACGATTACACTCTTCAACTTCTCCTTACAAGCTGAAGTTGAGATGGGATATGGCAGCTCCAAAGAATAAGGGAAATGCCACTCCATGTATTTGCTGAGAAGGTCATCGAATGAGCGGCCACTTCCAGGAAATGGGCGACAGACAACCTCCTCTGCTACACAATTTTTCACCCGCGACTGAATATCTCTGATAAGCACAGGTGGGTGAATAAATGAAGTAGGCTTGTTGATCTCAGGTGGTCGCTGCTCACTGAATGGATTTGAACAAAGGGCAGGCTGCTCCTCTGGTTCTTTTTCCTCTTTTTGGGTTTCCCCTGGGTCAGATTTGTATTCATCATAAACAGGCCCCCCGAGTAAATTTTGCACTTCCTCGTACTGCTCAGCGTCTCCTGAAAGACTGAGATATTTGATTTCCTCGTGATAATTTTCCCTAGTAAGCAGAGGGAAAGGGTCTGCGATCTGCTCTTGGAAATCCAACATATCGAGCTCAGACTCTGATCCGTAATTGTCATAAGTGGGTTGGCTGATCTGATCAGCAAAAGGTGATGTGGGGCTCTGCTACTCCTCTTCCATATAATCATCAAAGTCGGGGGGGAATATAGCTTCTCCAACTTGTGAAGTGGAACTATCCCCTCCTCCTCCATTTCGACCCCGAATGTAAACACATCGTGGGAGATCTTGTGAAGGAAAAGAGAACAATCCTCTTCCACAACTACCACTTCATCGTTTTGTTCTGAGACAGCAAGCTCATTGGGGACAGATGTTAATGCACTTACGAGATCTTCAATATTCTCCTTGAGAGAGCCATCTAGAACATTTACCTTAGAGACTGGAAAATCCTCCCCATTGTCCTCAGATTCCAACCTTGCATGTTGGGCAATGAGAGATATCGCCCGCTCCATTAGTTCACTCAGAGAAACTTCTTCCCCTAGTCTTCTATCCTTATAGCCTTCATCATCACAGCCTTCATCAGACATGATCATATCTAGGAGGATTTCTTCTTCTTGCCTCTCCCATGGGTCAGATTCATAATGACCATAAACAGGACCCATGGGAAATATTTTTTCGTAATCACCCTCAGTAGAGATGCTAAGGGCCTCTGCTTCAAAGGATGGGAAATACTCAACACCTTGTTCAGCTTCCCACCTGTCAAGTCTCGCATTGATAGATTTTATCAACTCCATAACTTCGCCCGAAACAGATGGATGGGGAGGAGAAAGGAATGATTCATGATCCAGGTCATCAGGATCATCCTCATAGTCTTCATAAAATACGGCTCTATATTGTATACATTTGTTGTAGTATCCCTCACAACAGTTATGAAAAATCAACTCAGAGGGATACAACTTATGACAATAAGCGGTGAAAGCTACATGGAACTCACTAAGTGAAGAAATGCTAGCAGGGGGTAAAGAATGATACCATCTACGCACATGCCCTGCTAACGAGAACATGAACATCTTCAGTAATACATCTTCATGATGTATCTCCCACTGACGCATAAGTTCATGAAACTCACTGAGGTGCTGAGCAGGGTTGTCCTCTTCACATTTTCCAAATATGGTCAAATAATTGCCCCATTTATTCGGAGAGGGCACAACATTAGGAAAACTAGGAATAGCAGAAAAATTAAAAGGAGCAAACCTGTGAGCAAGGATTTTCTCCATACGAACCAGTGGAGTCGCCAATCGATCCTCGAATCATGGAGTCGCCAGGTGAAAGATGCGCAACTTCAAATATGCCTGGTCCTTGTTCACCATCAAAGGCCAGATATTAACGTTGTCGTTACCCCAGGAAGCTTCTCAGGCTGAGAAAGAAGGCGTTGAAACCTTCTCGAGAAAGCTCCTCTGGGTCAGCTTTCAGGTGTGCTAACAATAGCTACAACTGAAATAGCAAAGTGGAAACAATGGAGTAGCCAGGTGCACAGTAGCAATCTTGAATGGCTCTGATGTCTGATGCACCTTCAAAATCAAAGGCTCAATGTCGTTCTGCCCAGGGAAAGTCTTCAACTTCATCCCCGGCAACGACGCTAGAAATGTTGCCGTCCGAAGTCACTCTCGGATTGCTAGCAGGAGCAGAGCCCGATGCCCATCAGTTTTATGTCACGGTGGTTTATAGATGAGATGACCAGATGGAAGCCAACTCAAAACAATATCATTCCAACTCCAAAACTAGGCCAGGCATGCATAGGTGAGTGAGGTATTATATAAACTTCAGACAGTGAGTTGTAGTAAAGGGTGAACAGGCCGAAGACTTATATAAGAGGAAAGTAGAGGTCTATTATTAACATCAGGTTTCTAACAGGCTAAGGAAGAAGACGTCAAAATGCAATATCATCTTACATTCAAACGCAAAAGACAAAGAATGCAGTAGTTGAAGAATAAATCTTTTATCATAACAAAACTGCAATAATTCGCACGAATCAGTCAATCACGAACTCTCTTAGCATGAGATGAAAATTAGATGGAGTAAGAAAAACTGTCTGTCATAAAACAAGATATCTCATATACAGATGCATAACCAACAAACTAGAATATTAGTTAAAACTTTACAATAGGGAGCTCTGCTCTACCATCCCCCCCTATTACAAAATGGCAAAAATGCCTACATATACTCTTCCCTTCCTTTCACCCAGTAGAGGCATCTCAGAACTTTTAAAGGATGGCGTCACCTCAATCAAATATGGCCTGCATTGCTCTATCATACGCTGCCTTAGTTCGGCATGGCCCGTGCTAGAGGTAGCTGAACCCTTTGAATGTTGACTTGGTGTGTGCAGGTTCTTCTGGCGAATTGAAGACTCGGCATGGCTTACCTGAGGAGAAATGATACAGGGGACCCTCCCGGGCAGACTTTGGGTCGGGACCTCCATACTCTGCAATAAATGAGCGAGGTGAGGTTTGAGCCACCCTCTCTTTTCTTCATTAATCTCCAGCAGGTACTGGGATTTAGCTCACGTCAAATCGACATCTGGAGCATCACAATGACTTCCTTCTGAGATTTATCTGAATGCTTCGGGGCCAGAGTGGCCAAATAATAGACATAAATGCCCCTCCTCCAGGCCTCCTTCTTGATGACCAGGTGCCAAAACCATGGGCCCGACTCTGGGCACTTTCGTGGCTTCGGGGTTCGGGGTTTCGAGAGGTGAAGCGACGAGGAGATCTTACCGCGTGAACTCCAGAACGTAGACATGACGTAGATACGTGTCGCACATCCTTCATATGGATGGCCCATATATTATTTACTATTATAAAGAGGTTGTCCCCCTTTCACCCACTAGCTTGATATGACCTGGTGCTGAGACCCTAGGCTTTTCGCCAAAGGCACTTTCGGCGTTTCGCTAATCAACACTTCCAAGTGTAATGAGCTGAGAGCTCCCTGCTCCCTAAAACCTCGATCCGCGATATGTCGACAGGATGCCACCTGTCCCAATTTGATTGGATGACCCAAGTTTGCTTTGAACCATTGGAGCTCCCTCCTTCTAAATCCCGGGCAACTTGACATCCCCGAAAACCCGATGACCGTCGATTTTCTTTGTGGATGGATCTCGGTTGCTGACAACAAAACTTCGCCTGCTCACTTGAATCCTAACCAGAATAGAGGTCCTTTCGCACTGTGCTTGGGCGCTTCCTACGCAACCTGCAAACCTAGGTGCTCTCAAGCCCAAGACAAGAATTATCACTAACAGGACCATAAGTTATCTGGAAGGGTTGATAACTAAGGAGGAACAGAAAATGAACAGGTGGTTTTTTTTAGGGTAAGAACATCGTAGGCGCATAAAACCAAACCCATAAGTAACGAGCGAATTCAGACTGACATACCTAATGAAAATTGAAAATCGGAAGAGCTGAGAACATTGTAAAACCATGAAACACTTGAAAACTTGATTACATCCCATAAAAAAAAGTACATGAGGATTCAAAACAAAGTGACTAATTTAATCCTTATGGCCTTCCATGAAATCTTGATCTAAATTTAGGGACAATGACATGGTTAAAGTAATGATTTCATAGACACTCAAAAGGTTTGGTCGATGCATAGGGGAATCATGGAAGAGCATGGATAAGTATAGGATTTGTATGATCAAGTGATATTCCAAGATCAAATAAAGGGAAGGGGTTACCAAAACCCTATTTTAATTAATTTTTATTAGCATTAAAAGATGTTTTGTCCAACCTCGACCATCATTAAGTATTAAAAGGATTAATTAATCAATCCCACACAATTTCTTTTTAAATTGAAGTTTGGATCTAGGAAAAAATAATTATATTTATTTTATTCAACCTTGAAACGAACCATATCCCTGATAATTTCTTCTTTTACATAAGATTATGAAAGACAAAATGATAATATTTGATCAAGGCAAGGGGGTTATGAAGATACTTTCAAAGTGGTTTTCCCAACAATTTTCATGAAAAGAGCCCTTAATTTGATGCTTTGCAGTAATGAAATTAAGGAGAGAATGCAGACTCTTCTAGAGAGGGCACAGAGTATGTTGAGTAAAGACAAATTGCAGCAGGAATTGTGGGAAGAAGCAACACCTACATCTTGTTATCTTGTGAATCAATCACCATCAACAATGATAGAATGAAATATTACATAAGAGGTATGGACAGGTCACCCTTGTAATTATTGTAATATTAAATTTTTTGGTTGTGAGTCCTATGCTCTAGTTCCGAAACATCAACATTCTAAATTAGATGCAAAATAAATAAGGCTTATCTTTGTTGGATATGGTGATGGTATTAAGGGGTACAGGTTGTGGGATCATACTTCCCACAATATCACCATTACCAGAGATGTAATATTTGATGAATCATCTCTCATCAAATCAGATGAAGATGCTCAAATGAAACAGGTAGAAGTATCAAAATATCAACAAATTCAGTTTGAAACGCGTTCAACTAAATATGAAAGTGAACATGAACAAGTTTCTGAAGATGTTCATGAAGAGGTTCCTATAGAGGAAAACATGGATGATGATGACAATCCACAGATTGTGGATGATCCACAAACTTCCCTAAGTATACATGGGTCAGAATTCCTCCAATAAGGTATGATGATTTTGTTTCATCAAATTCTTTAAGTACTAATGATGATGAACCTTCATGCTATTAGGAAGACGTTGAGGCATATAATAGTGAAAAATGGAAAGAATCAATGACAGATCAAATGAATGCATTAGAGAGGAATGCTACATGAGACCTCATAGAACTTCCAAGAGACATGAAAATTTTATATTGCAAGAGGGTCTACAAGATGAAGAATGGTTTTGATGATAAGGTATAAAGGTACAAAGCAAGGCTGGTTGCGAATGGATATTCTCAGAAATAAGTTATTGACTTTCATGAGATTTGTTCACTAGTTGTTAAGATTGTTTCAATTTGAATTGTGTTAGCATTAGTCGCATCACTTGATTTGGAGTTAGAGAAGCTAGATGTTAAGACTACTTTCTTACATGTAGATTTGAATGAGGATGTTTACATGGAACAACCTGAAGGGTTCGTTCAAAACTGCAACAAGAAATTTGTTTGCAAGCCCAAGAAATAATTGTATGGTCTGAAGCAGTCTCCCAGACAATGGTACATGAAATTTGACTCTTTCATGATGAGAAATAATTATACAAGGAGTGAGTATGATCATTGTGTTTACTTTAAAAAAAAAAAATAATGACATATTCATTATCTTAGTATTGTATGTTGACGATATGCTTTTAGCAAGCAAAAGCATAATTGAGATCAACAAGTTAAAGGCTCAAATGGATAGGACATTTGATATGAAAGATATAGGATCATCAAAGAAGATTTTGGAGATGGAGATATCCAAAGATAGAAGGAACGGTAATATTTGGTTGTCACAATAGAAGTATGTCCAGAAAATACTTTTGAGGTTTGGTATGAATAGTGTGAAACTGGTTTCGGTACCTTTCACTGCCCATTTCAAGCTTTCTTCAAGTTTATGTCCTAGTACAAAATAAGAAAAGGAACATATGTCTCAAATACCATATGCTAATGCAGTAGGAACTTTAATGTATGCAATGGTTAGTACAAGACCAGACATTTCACATGCAGTTGGGGTTTTCAATAGAGACATGGAAAATCTAGGTAAAGAGCATTGGGCAATAGTGAAATGGGTGTTTCTGTATTTAAGGGGAACAAGTGATCATTGTATCACCTATAACAGTGGTTGTGACTTAGTCCGTGGATATGTTGATTCTGATTTTGCAGGTGATTTGGATAAGAGGAGGTCAACTTTGTGATACGTCTTTACTCTTGTAGGTGGAGCTATTAGCTGGATTTCAAAGCTACAGAACATTGTTTCTTTATCCACTACAGAAGAATAATACATGGCTTATTCACATGATTTCAAAGAGGTGGTTTGGTTAAAAATATTGTTTGGTGAGTTTGGAAGGATGCAGGACAAAGTAAAGCTACTTTGTGATAGTCAAAGTGCTACTCACTTGGCCAAGAATCCAACCTACCACAATAAAAGAAAACATATTCCTATTAAGTACCATTTTGTAAGACATGCCATCAATGAAGTTGGAGTTTCTCTTGAAAATTCTCGTACAAAAGAGAATTGTGCAAACATGTTCACAAAACGAGTACTTTTAGAGAAGCTATGATGATTCTTGTCTTTTCTTGGCTTGCAGAAAAAGTGATAGAATAAAATAATGAGCAAGTTATTAGAAACATTTGTTGTCAAGGTGGATATTGTTGAAATGTGTGAGAACGGAACACTTGAATTAGAGGAACAATCATCTACATCAACTCCTCTTATTAAGGATTCGATTGTGTATGTGTCAACTTAGCTCAAGTATGCACAGGAGAAAATTTGTTCTTCACTTAGTAAGTTGTTTGAGTTGAGACTGTAAACCTAGGCAGATTATTTATTCCATGTATGTGAGAAGAGGGGTTTGTGAGTGAGAAAAACTATTAAACCTCCATTTATGAATAGATGAAGAATCGATACCATTGGTTCATGCACCTAGCCCAAATTTGCATGAACCACGTAAAATCTCTGAGTCTCTTTTATATATCTGCCCTATCATATTTTGTTTTTGTATATTTGATGTGTATTAGTTTGTTTTGTGGCTCGTAGGTACAACAGTCTATAGGAAAATTGTTCCCCACAACACTTACTTAGTCTCACAACACCTGATTTCATATGTGTCATGAGAGGGAAGCAATATATTGCAAAAATATAAGTACAAAGGTAACACAATTCTCTATAAAAAAATTTTTCACTTCAAGCCAAAACTCTTTGAAGTTTAAGAAACACAAAAAAAAATTAGTTTTCAATATAATTTTTATAGGAATCATTTTATTCAAAAATCCTTTTAGAAACATAGAACTTAAATATTCAATCATTTTATTCATTTTTTTTTTCCTTTTTGACAATATTCTTTATGAATGACCAATAAATCATCATAGATTTCTAAGACCATAATTTCTAGGAAGAAATGTCCACTCATGTTAAAAAAATGAAGACAATATAATCACATCAAAATAAGAAGGTTAAAAGTGAACATTTTCCATATATGATAGTATGTTAATTTAAACCCCCCACACATATGAAGTGTATTAACTATCCTAAATAATAATTTTAAAGAATAATGGTAAATAAACAATTTTTGATGAAAATAAATATTATATAATAAAAATCAAAGATTATAAATATTAAAAATAATGTTAAAAAATAAAAATAAAAAATCTTGTTTGGATAGGAATTGTGTGAGAGGTTTCATTATCGAGAAGTTTTTTACAACATTATGATTAATTGTGAAATTCTCCATTCTCACAATAAAAACAACTATCATATATTAAAAATAATATCTGATTTTTTAAAAAAAATCTATCATATATATTAAACTAATATTTTAAAAAAATATCATGTATATTAAAATATATATTTTATAAAAATCAATTTTAAATTAATCAAATTAAACTTTAATACACTAATTAAAAAATCCATTTTAGATAAACACCAAAATACTTTTCTAAAAAAATAAAATAAATATCACCCTGATAATACATATCCTACATGTCCTTCATCCAATTAGTTTATTTTACATGTTTATTGACATATATTGTAAGAGTGACATGCAAATCACAATAATTGTCTAATATTTCCCCGCCACTAGGTGTTGATGATTAAAAATAGTATTTTATAAAGATCAAAATTATATAACTAAATTAAGCTTTAATACAATAATATAAATTAAAAAAAGTTCTGGCATATATAAATATCAAAATACTTTTGTAAAAAATTAAAATAAATACTCTAAGTGGGTGTTCGATGAAAGGTAAAAGAATTTGGCAGCCACGGTATATTATATATACTAGCAACAACCACTTTATAAAAGTGGTTGATATATGTCGATCACGTCATTAATTTTGAAAGGTGAAAAATGACGTGCGTATGTCAATCAATTTTATAAAGTGGTTGTTCCTAGTTGACTACAGACATGCTTTTGGGACCACCATTAATACATAATTAATGTATTAATTAATTATTACATTAATATTTTATTAATATATATAAATTAATGAGATCTATTAATGTAATGCATTACATTAATGTAAGAGATATTAATAATGTATAAATGTAATATATAAATTAAAGTATTACTTTGCATTAATACGTAATGTAGTTGATTGATACATTAATAATGCAATGTATTAATTAATTCATAAATTTATAGATTATTAATTAATACATTGTTAAAATATTAATACAATAATAAATTAATACATTAATAATGTAATTTGATGTATTGTACTAATGTAATGTATAAATTAGAATATTATTTTATATTAATATATAAAGTAATTTATTAATTGAATGGTATATTAATAATGCAATGTATTAATTAATTTATACATTAATGTATAAGGTTTATTATTCAATTTATACATTAATACATTAATTAATTCATACATTAAATACATTATTAATAATATATTTATTAGTATTATTAATATCCTAACATATAAATATTGATATTAGAATATTAATATTAAAGAATTAATACATTAAAAAAGTATCAATACATTATTAAAGTATTAATACATTAATAATGTAATTTATAATGTAAAGTAGTAATACCTTATTATACAATAATAAAATAATGCATTGATAAGGTAATACATGAATAAAGCATTGATACATTAAAAAACTAATAAAAAATACATTAAAGTATTACATTATTACATTAAAATATTAATACATTAATAAAATATTTATACAATAATAAAGTAATGAATTATTAATAAAATAATGGTTCGTTAGTAAAATAATGATACATCAATATTTTAATAACACATTAGTTAAATTAATACATTATAATAATGTATTAACTTATTATTATAATAATCTATTTTTAAGGTCACAGTCAAGCCACACGAAATTGGTGTATGAGACCCCCTTGTTTGTGGGACAAGGGACCCCCTCCGCCCAACAATTTGACTCGTAAAGTTTAAGGAGGTATACATACCCTACACCCCTCTCGATTTGAACTTGTGACCTCTTAAGTTGATATACTATTATAATTTATTATGTAATGTATTAATAAAACACAAGAAAATACATTATGTAATAAATTATAACAATATATTAACTTATACTTTAATGATGTATTATTAATATCTTTAATTATTAATGTATTAATACATTATTTACACATTATGGAATAGTACATTAATAAGGTAATGATAAATTAATACAATATTATAAAATAATAATATATTATTATTATTAATACATTATTATCCACTAATAAAGTAATACATGAATAAAACATTCATACATAAAAAAAAAAAAAATATTAAAGTAATAAAAAATACATTAAAGTAATACATTAATAAAATAATGATACATCAGTATTTGAATAATATATCACCCAAATTAATGTATCATAATAATGTATTAACTTATAATTATAATGTTTAAATATTATAAAGTTAACATATTTATAAATTATTAATTAATGTATCAATAAAGTACTAACAAATACATTAAGTAATAAATTATAATAGTATATTAACTCATTATTAACTCCTTGCGCACAACGATGATTTGACTATTGAAGATGTCAGTTCAATTGGGCACCCGCTTATAGTGAAAACGAACCCGTTCACTTCAATCAATACCAATACTAAGTAAGGTGTTAATGTGAACGTTTTCATCACAATGTGACGTATGGAGATAGTTTGTTTCATTGCAACAACCGTAAATGTTTATGACAATGGAAAATTATATTGAGAGTTGTTCATCACAATGTGACATTGTACAATGCTTGTGACATTGTGATGTTCGGACATGTTCATCAAAATGTGACATTCAAAAATGTTTGTGAGATTGTCATGTTGGGACATGTTAAAAAAAATGCGACATTGGGAAATTTTCGTCATAGTGCGACGTTGGAAAATGGTCATGACATTGCGACATTGGAGAATGATGGTCACAATGTGACCTTGGGAAATGTTCATCACAATGCAACGTTGGAAAATGTTCATCACAATGACACACTGGGAAATCTTCGTCACATGGCAACACTAGGAAATGTTCATCATAATGCAACACTAGCAAATGGTCGTCACATTTCGATGTTAGAAAATGTTTGACTGAATGCAACTTTGGGAAATATTCATCATAATTTGATGTTTATAAACACTCGACACATTGTAGAATAATATTTTATTGTTGTGACATTGGGAAATTGTCGTCACAATGCGACTTCAGGAAATGTTTGTCACGATGCGACATTGGGAAATAGTCGGCACATTGCGACATTGGGAAATGTTCGTCACAATGAAACACAAGGAAATGTTCATCATAATGCACAATGTTTGGAAGCACATGACACATTGTCGAATTATCTTTTACTTTTGCAATGTTGGAAAAATGGTCGTCAGAATGTGGTGTCAGGAATTATTTGTCACATTGCAATGTTTGAAAATGTTTGTCACATAGTGACATTGGGAAATGTTCATCACAGTATGACATTGGGAAATCGTAGTCACAATGAGATGTATGGAATCATCTTTTACTATGTAGACAATGAATTATATTTTTCCTAAGGACATTGATAACAAATGGGAAATGTTCGTGACATTGTGACGATGGGAAATGTTTGTCACAATGTGACATTGGGAAATGGTCGCCACATTGCAACGTTGGGAAATGTTCATCACAATTTGACATAGGGAAATGTTCATCATGATGCAATGTTTGGAAACACTTCACACTTTGTAGATTCATATTTTACTCTTGCGATGTTAGTGTTAATGTTTATTCCATTATTATAGTTCTTTGAATTTCAATAAATAAGAGCATCATAAGAACACGATCACTAAGAAATACACATTCACAAGA
>CBVK0102418074.1:0-27740 GCA_900067695.1 Picea abies | reverse complement strand
TACAGTCTCTGTACATTTCTTTCATTAATAGAAATCGTGTATTACTGTATCTCTGTGTTTATAGTTGCATCTCTGATATATTTCTGTTATATTACTGGATATACGCGATATCTCTGTGCATTTTTCTTTATTATATCTCTGCTCTCATTTCGTGCCGAAAATAATCCGGATCATTACGTCACTGTCAGGACATTGTGTTTCGCAATTCCAAATGATCTGAGTATCCTGTCCTCAATACCTCCAATACACCAAACCCCGACTTCATCAGGACTTATAGCACGTGTCCCTACTGATGGATAGTTCTGATCTATCGGGATATCGTCCTTCGCGATTTCACAATTTTCTTTGCAATGGGTTTGAGGTTCTATCTGTGAAACCCCAAGCCATGATACTACGTGTAGATCCAATGGTCCTTGTGGATCAGATGAATGGCTCTGACACTCTTGAGCTTTATACTTCCAGAGCAACCGACGTCATATCTCCCTTGCACCTCCATGAGATCTGACGCCTCACGGGATGTTGCAAATTCTTCTTGGAGAATACCGACCGTTGACTCCTCCTTCGATGGTTCTGCGAAATGATTGTGTTCCTTCTGTGGAACTTGTTCGCTTGCTCGCAAACTTGCGATGCTTCCCTCGAACTTCAAGTCACAACTTGACCTCACTTTTTTTCAACAACCTCAAAGGCCCATTCTTCCCGAGCTTTTCCCACAGCTTTGAGTATTCAGAAAGAAAAATCCTTTGCACGCACTCCTTGCGGCAAACCTCCAACCACGTCTAAGTGTTGAAGCTCCTCGACTCTACTCTCACCTGCAGCAGTAGTCCTAGTTCCTTCTCTCAGGTTCTTAACCCTGAGACTCTTCCTTAGCCTGTGTACTCCTTGCACAGCTCCTACAACCCAATTTCACTTCTAGGTGAACGAGAACAATAGTTAAACTACCTGAGCCCCTGTCAACGCACTCCTCATGGACAATTCAACTACACTCCTTGCAGGAATTCTCTGGCTCAAATAGAGAAACAATTGAAACTCATTCCTTCTTCCTTTCAGATTCCAAACTCAACATGAAATCATATACACAGCATATAAAAACAAATTCATACAGGAAGCAAACATCAAATTAGCATAATCATTAGTACACAGAGAACAACACAAACCATGAATTTGAATCAAAGATTTCTTCTATTAATTCAAATGTCTGTACATGGGTGTCCTTTACACAACTCTCTGCTTACTCTTCTTCCTGAATGCTCAATCTGATTCAACAATCATTCTTATACTAAAATGTACAATTAGGGTGTCTATATCTGTTTTCCCTCCTTCTTCTGAAACTGTCTAATATATGAATTAAAATCCTATCTACCAGCACTAACTTCCTTAAATGTCATCTATCTACTAAAAGACGAGAGCTATCCACTCAACGTCCATTACAATACACAAAGTGCACTTCATTAAATTATCACATTAATGTCTGCGCAACAATTTCAAGGTGTTTTTCCAAAATTCATGCTGGACGCCTTCCAGCTGTCTTCTGCTTCTGCGCTAGCTCGCTTGATGTGTTGACGATGCTCCTACATCATTTGCGCATTGTTTGTTTGCTGCAACATCTCCTGTGGGACCTCCCCCTTGCGTCATTTTCGAAGGAGTTTTCATGCAATTAATTTTGTTTTCATATGGGTGGCTTTGTCCCTCATCCATTTTATGATATTGTCACACGATCCCCTTTCTGTCCCATGGGTTTTCTTCATTTCTTTTGTGTGTGTATTTTCCTTGGTTTTATCATCCATGTACTATGCGGGCTTCTCGCCATTTGATGGAAATCCTATGATGAATTAAATTAATTTGACATCGATGGATATTGGTTCGTCCAAACACAAAATTTCTCCATGGAGGACCACCACTAACTACTTGAAACAATTTTTCACATCTTTCCCCCTTTTGATGTGAGGAATATCTAACAAGTTAAGAATCCTTGTATTTACCAATCCTGCCACCCACTGCTTTGGTTTCAGTACTAGATATCCTAATGACCCTCCTCCCAGGCTCTCCATATACACTTGTTGTGAAAATTATGGGAATTTTTGGTGTCAGACATGTCGTGGTCTTCATACCATAATCTTTTGATGCATCCCAGTAAACTTGGTGTTGCCTATACCCCATATGGAATGCATAGAAAAATGATTGAGGTCTTGGGTTGCTTGCGAAGGGACTGCAAAATGGGTTGTTTCCCCTTTCGTTGTGATGGAATGCTAGATTTCCTAGCCTCTAGTTATATTTCTTACCATCCTGACTATGGTTTCCTTGTGATATATTCAATTTTCACTTCCTCCTTCTCCGCAGACCCCACCATAGTTTGTGACCTTGGCCCATAAGATTATGTCCTTTCATTGTCAACGCCATTTTTTTTGCAGGATGCTTCGGCCCTAGAAGGTTGTTGTGGGTTTACTGTTTCTAATGGGTCATGGCTCCATGCAATATCGTGTGAGTCGATGTCCATCCCGACCATCGTTGGGGCCTGCCCCTCTTCCTCTACGAATGTGGTGCTCACTAGTTTTGTCAGTGGTGAAGGAATTGCGTTGACATTGATCATTCCCTCTGTCTATTTAAACACATGTTATTCCTCTGCGGTTTCCCATGCTAACCTGCAACTACTACATGTTTTCCGTGCTATTTTCACAAGTGCATCAACCATTGGAGGTGCAATCGTGAGTAATTATTCCTTATCTGGTTGAACTTTGGGTACTATGATTTTTGAACTCCCTATTCACCACCTGTCCTCGTGCTACTTAGCTTTGCAGGTATGTAAATTCAAAATATGTATCATTTGGCCCATGTTCTAGTTATATACATGGCATCATAAATAACCTGAATATTCTTAGAGATGCTTCTTTGATGGTCATAAATGTGTTAAATATTGTCGAGAATGCTTTATTAAGTTTCATAATGTTCAATTTGTGCCTTTTTACACTGATGATCGATTTTTTATTTTCTGACCGTTGGCCCATTTTTTGGTGCACTGTAAATTTTTGGTGTGTCGTACGTTTATGTTGTGACTATTTCCTTGGTGCACTATGTTTTCTTCCTGTCAACCATATGCTATGCACGGTCACTTTTTATTTTTGTCACATTGATTCCATTGTCTATTGCACACGATAATTCCTAGTATTTTGTATTTTCCTTCTTTTTGTATTTTTGTCTTCCTTTTTCTTATTTTTCTACTTTCTTATTGCTATGTAATGTTTAAGAATTAGTAGGCTGACTATCCCTGCACAGTTTTAGTCAACTATCGTTGATCATTCCTTTCAGTTATGATCCTCCCAAGTCATTTAGTTGTACATACCCCCCATATGTGACAATATTTACTTCATATGGACCTATCCAATGTATTCTAAACTTATCAAGGTGTTACAAAAAAAAAAATTCATAGAGAAGAACTAAGTCTCCCTCCTTAGAGGTATTCTTTTTAATATGCATGTCATGCCAGATTTTGTCCCTTTCTTTCTATACTCCCTGGTTAAATCCTTCAAGAATCATTTCCTCTTCCATTTCCATTAGATGACTTAACCTCTCATGTACTGTGCCTCTTTCTTCCATGTTGGAAATTGATACTATGAGTAGGTTGGGTACCAAAAATTGTAATGGAACCATTGCTTCTTACCCATACACCAATCTGAATGGTGTATGTCCTTTCAAATTATTTCATGTGGTCATATATTCCCATACTATTGTTGGTATTTTCAAGTTCCAATCATCCCTATTAACATTGCAGATCTTAGTAAAAAAATTTCCAAAATCTTATTGCAAGCTTCTACTCTTCCATTTGTCTGAGGATGATATGGTGTACTTTTCTGGTGATAGACTTCAAACTCCTCAGTCATATCCCTGATAGTATTATTAATAAAATGAGTGCCTTGGTCACTCATCAGAATGACAGGACATCCAAATATGGTAATCACTTACTCAAATAAGAAGTTTGTCGTTTTCTTTGCACTATAGTATTTGATTGGCACTACTTCTTCCCATCTTGTTAAGTATTCAATCAAATTAATGATATATCTATATCCTGACCTTTGTTTTTGTGTATTAATAGGTCCAGAAAAGTCTATTTCCAATTTTTCAAATACCTACAGAGTTACTTGTGGTATTAGGGGCATCTCATCCCTTCTGTTAGGTTTTCCAACCCTCTAACAGACATCACAGTTCTGAATATAATCCTTGGCATATTTATGGACTGTTGGACACCATAATCCTCCATGAAATACCTTTTTCACTGTATCTTTTCCTGCATAGTTTTCTCCATCTATACCTTCACGGGCTTCTACTAAAATTGTGGGTCATTCATGCTACAATACACACCTCAAAATGTTATCTGTGCCCATCTTTTATAAATTTCCTGCAATGAGTTGATAGTCTGCATCTCTAACTACTATATTTTTCTTTTTTGCAACTCTAAATTCCTGTGGCACAACCCCTTTATTTAAGTATTCATTAATAACAGTGAAGTTTTCATCAGCTACCTATACTGAAAATAATTGCGCATTGGGGAAGTTTTCTTCCAAGTTAGTAGGTTTTTCTCCATTAGTTACCCTTGATAGGTGATCAAGTCCTGCATTCAACCTCCCTGGTTTTAATATCATGTCAAAATCAAATTATTGGAATAATAATATCCATCTACATATATTCCCCCCCAACACTGGCTTGTTCACTAGATATTTGAGGGAAGAATGGTCTGTGAAAATTTTAAAGTGTTTACCCAGTAAATAGTGCCTGGATTTGTGAAGTGCGTATACCATGTCTAGACCTTCTCTTTCCATGGTGTTGTAATTATTCTTTGATTTTGACAACTTTATTCTTCTAGAGGATATATGATGGCTCAAGTCCCATGCTCCTGTTTGTGCCAAAATTTCTCCAAGTGCTATGGATAACTCATATACATGCACATGAAATGTATTTTCCCAATATAGAAATAATAATATGTGTCTTTTCACCATATTTTCCTTTAGAGTGTCCAATCCTTCCTAACAATCCCCATTCCACTGAAATCAAGTGTCCTTCCTTAACAATTTTTCCATTGGTTCAATAATATGTTCATACTCTTTTATAAATTTCACGTAATAGCCTGTAAGTCCCAGTGTGGATCTTAACTGGTGCACTGACTTTGGTGGTTCTAAATTCACAATTAATGAAATCTTAGCATTACCAAACATTAAACCTTTTTTACACACTATATGTCAGAATGATATCCCAAAAGTTGTACCAAAAACACATTTCTTGATGTTTAATGATATCTGAAATTTCCTACATCTTTCCACCATTAGTCTTAACAGTTCTACATGGTCCTTTAAAATACTATATACAGTCTAATCATCTAGATATACTTCTAGAAACTGATGTATGAATTCCTTAAAACAAGTTATGACTACACTTGAAAAAATGGTTGGTGCATTCTTTAGTCCAAAGGGCATGATTGTATACTACTAGGATCCCCATTTTGTAGAAAAATTAGTCTTATACCTATCCTTTTGAGCTATTTTAATTTGATGGTAACCTGAGAATCCATATTTGAATGAATATGCTTCATGGCCTCCCATATTCTCTAAGAATTCATCTACAAAAGGGGTAGGGAAAGGATCATGTAAGAAATAATCATTAATTTTCCTATATCTACATAAATCATTATCCCCCTTTGCTTATCTTCTTGGACTACCATGGGATTGATCCATTCATATTCCTCTATTTGGTTCTATAATGCCAACTTCCAACATTTGGTCAATCTCTACTTTCACTTTCTACTTATACAGATGATTAATTCTGTAAAGTCTTTTCCTGATAGGTATATCCTTAGGTTTGATGGGTATCTTCATCTCACCTAGATCCCATATTATTACTTTCCTCTCTATAAATGTTTTTTGGAACAGATCACTGTAATCATGTAGTAAATCTATTATTCTTTATACTATTTTTTCATCCCAATAGTCTCCAATACTTTCCATTTTAGGATTTCCATTCTTCTGAATGTTGAATTTCTTAACTTTGATTGGTGCAAAAAATACTTCTGAGTCTAGAGATGGACCTTCCACCTCTCTTTCTCCCTCAATCTCTATAATTTTAATGTTTTGCAAACCATCTTCATCTAGTGGTTCCTCTTCAACATGATAACATGAGAGTAACTCTTTGACTTTCTATATGTTCTATTGTTGATATTCTATCATGATTTCCACTTCTAGTTCATCAAAAAATATCACTCCTTGTATAAACTTCAACGTTGAGTCAATGTTGGGGTTCTCATGTTCAAATGAGAAGGTTACTACAAAATTCTGTTGTACTCCTATCCATTTTGTAGTTCCTCTTCGCATCTCTTGGTCTATATACCAATTCCCTTGGATTCCTTCCAATGTATGGATACATTGATGATTCCATTCCTATGGTGGTGTCATCATCCATTGTGTCCTACAATTCTCCAAGTTTTCCAATGGTTCTCCTTTCCCATCATACCTCTACATTTTATTGTCCCCTCGTTCTGCACCAAATCTAATGCACAATAGTCATTTACACTGATATCAATCTTGAATTATTTCTTTGTGTGCACCTAAACATCTTGCATGGGTTTCCTTGAGTGCAATATATAGGGATGAGAGACTCTAATTTTCTAACACTTCCTCTTCATATTTTTTCAAAAATTCCTCTAAGTCGTTTATTCCATGAAAACTGGGAGGTTCTCTTATGTTTGTACTGACCCATCTTACTACACAATCTATTCTTACGCACCTCCTTATGGAAACTTCATGTAATCATTGTTTCCAATTCTCCAAAACTGTGTATGAGTTAGAAAAAAATGATGTCATGATTCTCTAGTTGTGTACCCCATCCACAATTAGGTTAGCATAATCCTTTTTTTGCTTGGTGTTTTTGTATAACTAGTTTATCTTTTCCAGATCCAAACAAGTTGCCTCTACAAACCTTCCTCCTTCTGAAGGATCCAATGGTGGAATGAATCTATATTTTCCTGATTCAAAAGTCATTTTTATTTTCTTCATGTTGATTATATCATGATTATCAAATTCCCAATCCAATCCAAGTAATTATACATAAGGTGTTGTTCCATACACTATCTCTATCACTTCAAAATCTACCATAGTGCACATTCCATCCAAATATGTTGTCACACCTTTAAGCCTTCCAATAGGTAACACTCTTTGTTGATTTTCTATTTTCAAATGGATAGGTGAATAGCCTAGGGTGGGTTCCCCCATACACTACCGTTAGGGTCATACAATATAATTATTGGAATTGACTGGTTAGAGAGGGATAAAGTAATTTTTTATTGTTACGAAAAATCACTTACTTACAGAGACGAAAACAACATAGTTAGGACAATACAAGGCATCAGAAAACTAGTCTCAATTAGGCAGATTTCAGCAATGTAATTTAATAAATGCATGAATAAAGGTTGTCATATTGACGCTATTCAAGTGACAAGTATGTTAGAAAATGGATGTAAAACCAACATAGAATAATTTACCGTATTGCATGAATTTAGATATTTATTTGTGGACAAAATACCATAACTACCTCCAAGAAGAGAGATAGATTTCTCTATCGATCTACTGCCTGGATCAACTACGAGTCACGAAAACTAAAAGAGCATGAACAAAACTACATCACACATGAATTGGAATTAGCAGTTGTAATTCATGTGCTAAAAATGTGGCAACACTATATAATGGACATAAAATTTATGTTACTAACTAATAAAAGTGGTGTGAAATTCTTATTCAGTCAACTAGATCTTAATGCAAGGCAAGCAAGATGGTTTTCCTCTTGAGTGAATTCGATTTGAAATTAAAAAAAATGAAGGGTAAGGAAAACAAAGTGGAATATGCATTAAGTAGAATAATTCATGGGATATTTGAGATAAGTATTAGCAGGGAAGAAAGAGATATTGAACAAAGGATAAAACATGAAAGTGTTAATGACGAGAAATACACCAAAACAATGGCTTATTTATAAAGTAATGCATAAAATTTGGATATAATACATCTGAGCTTGGATAGAAATGGGCTGCTAATATTCAAAAATAGGTTGTACATACCAGATTATACTGAATTAAAGCTAACAATTTTGGATTAAGTGCACAAGAAGCCATATTATGGTCATCTAGGATACCAGAAAATGGTAACAAAATTGAGGAAATTGTTTTATTGGCCTAACATGAAAGGCGTGACAATTGAATACTTATCTAAATGCCTAGATTCTCAACAAGTGAAGGTTGAACACCATCATCCTTCCGGCCTGCTATAGCCTCTACTCATACCATAATGGAAGTGGGACACTATCTCACTGGACTTTATTATAGGTTTTCCTAAAAATCAAAAGAAGAATGATTCGATTATGGCAATGATTGATAAATTTAGCAAGTCTACACATTTTATTCCTGTGAAATCTACTTATAAAGATATTAACATCGTTGAAATATTTATGAAGGAAATTCTTATATTGCATGGTATTCCTAAAATGGTGATTTCAGATAGAGCTGTCAAATTTACATCAATGTTTTGGAAAGAATTGTTTTTAAGGTTGAATACTAACCTGAATTTCAGCACAACCTACCGTCCACAAATAAATGTGAAAACTGAATGAACGAACCAAATTGTAGAAGATATGTTACGAATGTACATAATGAAGAAGCCAAGTAAGTGGGAGGAATACCTACAATTAGTGGAATTTGCGTACAATAATGGTTATCAAACATCGACTAATATGATCCCCTTCAAAGTATTGCATGACAGAAAGTGTACAACTCCTACTAGTTGGGATGACCCAGTTGACAGAATCATGATGGGACTAGAAATGCTCTAGGAAATGGAGAAAGCACTAAGAAAAGTACAACATAATTTAAAAGAAGTACAAGACAGACAAAAAAGTTACACAGATTTGGAAACAAGACACCAGGAATTTCAAGTTGGAGACCACGTGTATTTAAAAGTCAAAGAAAGAACAAGTTCATTAAAGCTAGGAAACTATTCAAATTTGGCACCCAGGTTTTGTGTCCCCTTCGAGATCTTATCTCGGATTGGACCCATGGCATATCAACTTGCACTCCCCAAAAAATTAAAAGTTCATAATGTATTTCATATTTCTTTGTTAAAAAGTTATATCCATGATCCTACTCACATCATTGATTGGATCATGGTGCAGGTGGAACCAGAAGGAGAGTTCCAAGAGGAACCTTTGTTCATTCTAGAAAGGAAATAAATAGTACTACGAAACAGAGCCATCGCCCAGGTAAAAGTGCAATGGAAGCACTTTAGTACTGAGGAGGCCACTTGGGAATTGGAGGAAGATTTCCATAAATCTTATCCAACCCTATTCTGAGAGATGAATGAACATTGAGGACAATATTTTATTGAAGGGGGAGAGGATGTAATATCCCCCAAAATAATTAATCATTAAAGTCTGTATTCACTTATGAAATAATTTCCATTTTTGGAAAATTCATATTTGGAAAATTATTACCATTTATGGAAAATACAGATTTGGAATTTGATCATTTGTAATTAATTATTGTGACTGTTTAGAAAAGATTTGATTTTCCTAGCCAACTCTTTGACTATGACACATGTAAAAGAAAAATCTTTTTATATATTAATTGTTGAAGGACAAATGGAACAACCAGGTTGAAATCAGTTGACCATGACTCCATGAGTGGGGAACAGACTTGAACTACCTCATAGATGAAGTTTACAAGTGGAAAATGACGAATTTGACCACTAGTAGCAACTGAAAATCAGGGATTTGCAAAGATGCGAAAAATCCCAGGGAGGAAAAAATACCTAGGCACAAGATGTTGAGGATATACACCATATGGAAGGAGGCAGGATGTTGCTTAGTAGGTTGGAGAGAGGATATCACTTACTATTATGAAATCTGTTTGAGTGTGAGGCAACGATATTTTTTCTGATCTAAAAGGAGACTATAGCAAAAGAGGATAATTACAATTCTCCCTTATGGACTCATGGTTAGGCTAGGGGGTGAACATAGCAAGTAGTTTGTCTGTTCTGTTCTACGGTCGAGTGGAACTTGGTTGTTCCATTTTCATTCTAGCATCAATTTTAGATATTTTCTTCTACATGTTCTCCCGACGAATATATTTTTGTGTATTAGTTGATTGGGATGAGATGAATCTGTGATAATTATTTATTCATGTGAATATACTCTCTGAAAAAAAATAGCAAATAAAATGTAAGTTTTATGTGTTGCTTGATATTAGGACTATGTTGGTATAAATAGGAATGTGGAAATATGTATAAGCAAGCATAAAAAATTATTCAAGTTTGTTACAAGTTTCAAATAAACCTTAAGTGCAGACCTACTCCTACAAGAAGTACTTGTGTATGTTATATATATATATATATATATATAATATATATATATATATATAGTGGCATGTACAGATACAAAAAACTGCATAAACATATAATATATTCATACACAGAAAGATTTTATCGATCCTTGAATCACATGAGATTGCAAGAAAACTTTAAATGATCAGACTATACCAAAGGCATAGAAAATTACAATCCTTTTTACATTACATCAAACCCATAAAAAAAAATTTCAATGGTATATAATACATGCCAAAGAGGTTGTTCAATACTTAATAGTATTCAATTGGTTTGCATAAAATTTGTGTTCATTAATAATAAAATGATAGATGATTTTTTTATCCAGAGTCTCCTGGTCCAAGTTCAACAAAGTACCCTAAGGTAAATATTCAGTACCACTAGAAAACCGAACCAGAATTTTTTTATTAAAAAATGCCAGAATCAAAACTCGAATACCTTTTTCGAGCAAGGTGATTCCATTCATCCATTGCCTGCAAATTGTTTAATCCTACGAAGAGAAAACAATAGGTTTAGTTAACCGTGTTAAAGAAATCAAATGAAAGTAAGTATTAACTAGCAAGTAAGTGAATGATACTTAGCTTTATCTGGCATGAATGTAATTCTCCACATGCATTGAAGAAACAACCTCACCATAGTCCGAAGGGGAGGAGTGGACCCATAAATGGTTGATCAGTACCCTTTCAAGGAAATAGGGCCCCATTATTAGTTTGGTAACCGAAAATAATCTAATTATATATCAATAATGTAATAAGAAATTAAACATTATAAACATTTAATATTTTTCATAACTAGAATATTGAAACCACACACAGTATAGTCACATGCCCCATAGAGGTGCATACTTCCCAATTCAAGACTAGAGACCAAGTTGTGAGACATTTTTTCCTAGACATCTAAACTTATGAATTGTTGATTAAGAAAGTCAGACAAGAACACTGGTATAAACTAAATTTAAAATACACTTTACGAAGCTACTGTAATTGTTTCTTTAGTCAAGGAGAGTATTTCTAATGGAAGAGAAACAAAAAAGGATTATGGGTACTTCTTGTCCTATTTCCTTTACGTTGAAGAAGTACATATAGAACAATATTAAACATAGATTACAAGAACAACAAACTTAGGGTAAATTCTACACATAAAGTACAAATTCAGGGGAATTTAATTATTTTCACCGAGAGAAGTCTTATGATCGTAAAACATTTCTTGTACTAATTATGTGAGACATGCATAGAAAATTATTACAGACCTGTTACCACATGCACATTTTTTAGGAAATAAAATATCATTACAAACACAGGGGACTTTTTCCTTTATGATTATACACCGTTAATTTTAAAAGGAAATAAATCACATGAATTCCAAGGAGGTGTATTCTCATATTTAAGAGTCAATAATTAGGGGATTCATACCCTCCTCGCCTCTTTACAAATTTAATAGATCTATAACATAATATAGATGGAAAAATGATATATAAGTGTATACCTACAAGACATCATAAGGGAATTTAGGAATCACTGTGGAAAAACTAGAGGAAGATTTAACCATGGGATTTTCAGACGTTGGGTATGCCGTGAATAACTTAAAAAAAATACAAGTATAAATGATAAATAGAATATTGAGGTCACGACACAACTCCTTTTATGAAAAAACCCTTAATACTATTACGATACTATTATTGATTCAAAAGTCTAAACCGCCTATGTAAACTACAGAAAATTCCCCAATGAAAACCATCAGTAGAGGGTGGTTATACTCACAGGAAAATATGGTATCGTAAACCACCATGAGTTGGGAAAATATATATCACACAAGGCGTGGATGGAAATGTATTCAAAGACTAAATGTAAGAGAAAATAAGAACCTCAACTGGAATTCATAAGGAAGAGTTATAGAAACAATCACAAACACGCCTAACTTTTCTGAACTACCACACCTACTTACAGGATAAGCTTAAATGATCGATTTTTCTTTCATATACCCAGTAGAAGAGGAAATGAGTTGGACGCGTGCCCTTTTATTTTCTTGCACATAGTATGACCAATCCATGTCGTTGGTCTTATACAAAGAGAAATGTTATAGGGTTTAACACTGAGCATTTTTGCAAAATGCATAGAGCTAAAGGAAAAATGATGCATTAGTTACCTAGGAAGCCAGGAAGCCTTCGCAGTGTAGAGTAATTCCAAAGGGATGTTTCAGGTTCTATGGCCATGTGAATGAATGTGCAAAACATGTGCACATTGGACATGATAACCTAGTAACCAGTATGTTGCAAAACCCTCATAACTTTTGAGCAGATAATTAATGGTATTTACGGACAATAGTTGACTCACATTGAACTGAACTCCCATAACAATGTTAGTGCTAATCCTTGTCACCATGTTAGGTGGGATTTCGTGATGAACAGTTGAGTTTTAAGGTTGAATTGAATGTGCTACCAGGCTTAGGGTTACAACCTATCATGCCTAGTGAGGTTCCACCCCCCCTAAACGTTAACCCTTTTCACCCAAGAACAACCCTTTCATTACATCTGGTGTGCAGTAAGTTCATTTAACTACTATGTTAAAGTTTAACAAAAACTAACAAGACATGACCATTATGTATGTATTAGTTAGAATGCATATACAATAAGGGTAAAAAGTGTTGTAATTATATCCAACAACAATGCCAGACAATCTTAATAAATGAGATATAAGAGTATAATAAAGGAGAAAAAATTAATATATGGGATTGTTTGGTGGTAAGATTAAAATACTCTTTTATTGGTTATAAAGTGCAAAGTGCTAAGTTCTGTTTAAATTTAGAGGTTTAGTAAAATGTTCTTTTAGACCCCTTTGATAAAAGTATGAATCCTGTTAGGATAGGGTTCTTGTATCCCTTTATGGACACAAAAAGATTCTTATAGATCCACTTCAATTTTACAGTTTCATGGATAGTCTAAACACTACTCTGTCAGGTTAAAATGTTTAAAATGTTGAGTGTACTGAACAATTGTCGCATATACTAAATTATTTTAATAGACATGACTTCAATGAAAAGTGATCTATCTTATTATTAGTCACTTGTAATTATGAATGAGTATATGTCATATAATAATAACTACAATAATAGTTTTAAACTTGATCAAGTATAGCAGAGTAGAGTTTTAATGCACACAACTTTTTTTTTTTCGGGGTAAATTTGGGGTACATTACAGAGGGTGAGACGAAGGCCACCTTGTTTCATATTTCTCATAAACAATTTCTTACACCTACTATAATATTAATTCATATAGTAAATAATTATTCTATGCATTGGTTCAAACACTAAAGCAATGGAAGAATTACATCCTTGGTAATAAGGAAACCTTCATAAAATTTGCAAACCCCTGATGTTTTTGAATTCTCAATTTAATATTTAGGAACATAGACATATTAAATGGCATCTTATGCTCAATAAATTCATCTAATTACTAAGAAAAAATAGAAGATTGCTAACAAAATTGTTGATTGGTTAAGTAGACATCCTTATAATATTTCACATATTCCAAATACTATATTTGTTGTGTATGAAGGGTACCCTCACAACCTCGGGAATCCATATCCATGGAATTTATAAGTGAATTTTCCACTAATCTTTGGAAGGATTATTGTATATTCATTATTGTATGCACCTTTTATAAAAGGGCCGCATTAATACCTTGCAACATAACTATAGATTTCTCCAAAGATGTTAAGTTTCTTTCCCAACATGTATGGGGCAAATTTGTCTTACCACTCACTATAATTTATGATTGTGATTATAGATTTCTTAGTCACATTTGGAAAAAAATATTGAATATTTTTTCTTTTTAGTTGAGGTTATCTACATCATTTTATCCAGAAATTGACCTAATACAACTGAGGTAGTAAGTCCCTCCTAAATGTATGATCTCATTCACTATAATTTATGATTGTGACTATAGATTTCTTAGTCACAATTGGAAAACTTTATTGAATATTGTAACAACCAAATATTTCTATACCTCATTTACTTTCATAAGCAATTTATTTCATGAACTGAGATAATAACTTCATAACATAAAAACAATATTCATAATAGCAACTTCAGTAACTTAAATTTATCAATGAATAATGTTTTCCTGGAAGAATGAAATAAACACATAGTTTAACAAATTACCTGGTTCTTATGCTAATTTATGTTGCCTTCCTGCCTTGTTGTTGCCTTCCTGCTACCTCATACATAGACCAACCCAGCCGCAAACAAAGAATAACTTCCCAAACCTACTGTCCTCCCTGCCAACTAGGAAAACTACCTAGCTCCAACATATCTATGAATATCCTGGCCCTCGTGCCCAAAACCTCCAGCAACCCGGTGCGTCAACTGATCAAAAGTGCCACAGCCAGAACTCTACGACTCCCTACAAATCTCACAGTCCTCCCAGAATCCATCCTCCGTCGAATAATGCTCCCCTCACATAAACCTCCCTTCCTCCTGTATCCCTCCTTCACTAACTCCTCATTTACTCCCTTACCTTCCCTCATCCCTGTCCCTAATCCTTATTTTAATGTTTTATCTTCTCAGGACTAACAGGTTGTCCCTTGTTGGGTACGTAACCCTTTTATAACATATATCCTTGATCTCTTAAATTTATTTCACATGTCATTAAATGTAATTTGTAGTTAAATATATAATTATTTAATCACTATTATAACCTTTAATTAATTAATAATTTACTTAATTAATATCATTAGATCAATCTTCGTTTAATTGATACCTTGTTAAGACAATTAATCCCCTAATTAGTTTTATTTTTTAATTCTTAAACATTTATCCAACTAGGGTCATTACACACACCCACCCTTCAGGAAACTTTGTCCCGAAGTTAAGGTATCCTATGGTACAAAGGAAAAGAGCATGGTTCACACATTCATAACAAGTAACTGACATTACCAGTAAGTAAGTCAAGAAAGCTCATACATACTAGTGTATATGTACAAGAAATGCATGTGTAGCTAGTACATGCAAATCTCGTGCATGTATTAATAATCAAAACTGTCATCCTTTAGTAATTTATGTATGCCTTCAATCCAGTCAGCAAGACTAGTCTTTTATAAAAGACAACAACCAATCAATTGTTTGAAAAACTCTTTAATTACAATTATCCGGTTCAACAATTTTATTTTAAACAACTGTGGTTTAGTTACATAATAATGAATATTCATATATACAAATTTCTCTTTTTTTTTTTTTTTCTTTAGAAGGGACGACATCAAATTCCACCACATGATAGATCTCCATATTGTCTCAACTATTACTACTCATACTTCCTCCTTAACCTACTTTCATCTCCATTCCTATCCTTCCTCTGCTAGACTATCTTGGAGCATCAACTATATTGACCTAACTCCAAATAGAACCCATAAGTGGAAGTGTTGCTATCTCGACCAAGCTTCCCTAGCAGGAAACTGATAGTCATCATCACACGTCTTGGGGAGCGTGGACTAGCACCATTCTCCCATGACTTCATGTTTCAGAGGATACACGGTGGGAAATTCCTCCACCCCTCCTAATCATATCTAGGGTCCACACCCTACAATGGAGGATACACGGTGGGAAACACCTCCACCCCTCCTAACAGAACCAGGGTCAACACCCTACAATGGAGGATACACGGTGGGAAATGCCTCCACCCCTCCTAACAGAACCAAGGTCAACACCCTACAATGGAGGATACATGGTGGGAAATGCCTCCACCCCTCCTAACAAAACCAGGGTCAACACCCTACAATGGAGGATACACGATGGGAAATGCCTCCACCCCTCCTAATAGAACCAGGGTCAACACCCTATAATGGAGGATACACGGTGGGAAATGCCTCCATGCCTCCTAACAGAACTAGGGTCAACACCCTACAATGGAGCATACAAGAGCACCGTGTTGCTGGAGGTTTTGTCATCATTTATTCGGTTTTGGGTAGTGTTAGTACCATAATCATACATTAGTCCACATATCATAGAAATGCATCCAAATCAATATAAATTTCACATACATTATTCATACCATAATGTTTCTCGATTAGTGGTCCTGATATCCACTTTCATCATCATTATCACTTGTCTATTTCATAGCCCATAACTTGCAGGTTAGTCTGCAACACAAACTCATACATTTCTATGCATTACCATCATATAATTGCATACTATCATCATTTCAATTTGGTATCCCCGTACCGATACATTAACATCAAAGTTTTCCAATTAGAATTAGATTTCATAATATCCCATAATTCAAACTCATCACCCATTCACCGATACGTAGTAGATCACATCATATACATCATCATCAAATAACATTTAAACATTCATAAAAGTTCATAAATTTTAAAGTTTAAGTGTATCACTTAATAGTTTCATTGTGACTAGAAAATAAAGTATATAGGCCTCAAGTAATCTTGGTTGTCTAAGTCAAAAGGTGGTGTTACATACACCCCACCTTCGAGAAACATGTTCTCGAGGTGGTCAAAATAGTGAGGGATAGTCTCGGTGTAGTGTCTTGGTGTCCTCCCAAGTAGCAGATCCTGGACTATACTTGTCCCACTGGACCTTAACTTGATCTATCAGACGGTTTCTGAGCTGTCGGACTCTACGGTCCAATATGCGTAACGATTCTACTATGAGGGTTCCCACGTCCGATACCTGCAATTCCTTCCAATTTAGTTTATGTGATTCATCAGCAACATAATGACGTAAAACAGATACATGAAATACATTATGAGTTTTATGCAAGTGGGGTGGCAGTATGAGACAATAGGCAACGGGTCCAATTTTATCTTGGACCCTAAATGGCCCTATAAATCGAGGTGACAACTTTGTCCCCTTCCTGAACCGTATGGTACTCTTATTAGGCCTGATATGAATGAAAACTTGGTCTCCCACTTCATAACTTCGGTCGGTCCTGTGTGCATCCGCATAACTTTTCTGTCTATCCTATGCTTCCTTTAATTTCTACCTGATCTGAATCATCTGTTCGTCCATTTCCTAAATCAATTCTGGCCCAACTCTGACTCGGTCTTCTAGTCTATCCCTACTCAATGGAGTTATACATGGCCTCCCATACAAATCTTTGTAGGGTGGCATTCCAATGGAACTATGATAACTGTTATTGTAGGCAAACTCTACCAAAGGTAGGTACTTCTCCCACTGGGTTTGATTATCCATTACATACATCCTAAGCATGTCTTCCATAACTTGATTTACTCTCTCAGTTTGTCCATATGTTTTAGGATGATAAGCTATGCTTAAGTTCAACTGAGTCCCCAACATTGACTATAAACTTGTCCAAAACCTAGAAGTGAATCTGGTATCCCTATCTGAAATGATCTTCTTAGGTATCTCGTGTAAATGGATAACCTCGCTTATGAACACTCATGCCACATCAGTAACATCGTAAGTGTCTCTAACCGAAATCATTTCATCGCTTGACCTTCATATTTGATATAAAGCATAATGACACTTTTCTTTGTACACCCTGGATCTCTACCGGTTTTCCTTCATCATTGACACAAAGCCCCTTCTTTGTGAAACAATCTACCAAAGCTCGATGAGCTGCTAACCAATACATTCCAATGATTAGGTCATATGCCCCAAGAGCAGTGATGTATACCTTCAACCTGGTAGTGCACACTCCTAGGTCTACTATACAATTATCGACACTAGGTCCTATAGCTTTTTTTTTCCCCCGAAGCCATCTCGAGTTGTTTAAATTCATCGTGCTCATAGGCTGGCAACCCACTCTTTTCTAATGAAGATGGTGAAATGAAACTATCTGTCGCACTAGAATCAAACAAAATCTTAACACTATTATGATTTAGCATACATGATGACTCCACTACGGTGGATTGATGTTCGATCTGGCGGTTATTAACCACTGCGTAAATCTGGTGGTTGCTACTTGACCTCCCCATTGGTGCCTTTCCTTCTCTATACACAAACCAGGATTGTAACTCTGGACAGTCCCATTGGTAATGGTGTCCTTCACATCTCCAACAAGAAATACAAGATTGAACCGATGCACTGTTATGCGATTGCCTCTGAAATGAGTTCCTTCCCCTGGAACCCCTGCCCCTACTAGTTGTTCCTCGAGATGGTCATGGATCTGTCTGCACCGTTGGCGATGAATGAGATGTTGCACTAGCTACCATTGAAATCCCTAAAGATATTGTCCTTGGAACGACTCTGTTACCATAAGGTGGTGGCCTTGAGCCCCCTCCCCTAGGAAATGTCCTCGAGGTCTTTCCTATGAATCCAGGGCGATGCAGAAATGTTGATCTTGTACCCCCTGTTAAGTTCATGTGTTCTTCCACGTAACGCACATTTTCTACAGCCTCCGCTACTGAAGACAATTTACACATTCGCACCATAGCTCTTATCTTTGGGTTCAATCCATAAATGAAGTGCTCTGCCAGTTGTTGGTCATTGTCCAAATACGAAACATATTTGACGAGTTCCATAAACCTAATCTCATATTATTATATAGTTTTGTTTCCTTGTACTAAGGCATGAAATGCCCCTACTTGCTGCTCCTCGTAGTATGCTGGTAGATATTTCCTTCAGAACCTCTCCTCGAAAAGTTTCCAAGATACTATGTCTGGGGTAAGGTGTAGTTGTCTTTCCAAGTTTCCCCACTAGTTCAAGATGTTGTCTCTTAACTGGAAAATTGTGATCTTTGCCTTTGAGTTGGATGCATAGTCCCTTAAGGAAAAACACCTTGTCATGCCTTCCAACCATGCTTCCGTTCATTCACTGGTGTGACCCCCAGCAAACTTCGGAAGTTTGATCTTCTGCAACTCTCACCTGATGTCTTCAGGTGGAAGTTCTCCCCCTGAGTCCCTTGATGCTTTTGGATTACCCATTCCAGACGATGGGAGTTCCACTTCAGTGCTTGTTGGTTGGCGCCCCTTTAAAGTCTCTTCAATGGCTTCCAACGAGCGCAGTATGAGGGCTAGTTCGAGCGATGGTGGTGGTGGTGGTGGTGGTGTTGGCAGTGCCTGTGATGACGCTCCCTTGCCTTGGCCCCTTTGAGTCCTGACCATCTTGTATGCCTTAACCTGCATCACCCCAATGTTATCAGGGTGATTTCCATGATGTTTCAAATTGGTGCTACTTAAACTTAGAAACAGGATTAGCCGTAAGTTTTCTTTACTTATCTGTAAACAGACATTACTCCATTAGGGGATTGGCTAGGTTTGGGTTAGGATTAAGCGTCTAAGCTTGGTTTCTTCGCCCTTGCGAAAATAATTATTGGTTCCCATACCCTGTAGCTACATTAGCCTTGTGCTTTACTCGTCACTTCCTAGTGCATATGCCACCTCCTTCCCGCTTGTCCTAGTCTAAGCCCTAACATCATTAATTACTTTAATGTAGATTAACCTTATACTTAAATAAAATAATTAATTTAAAATTTTATTACACTAATTCAACCCAATTAACCTTTCTTTTTAAACCATGTAACAACCCAATTAATTTATTTTTTTTAATTTTAAACTAACTTGACCCTTACATATATATAAATAAATTATTTATACTAAATTATTTAATTTACTCTAAATTATTTTTACACTTTAATATAAAAAAAAAATAAACGAACACACATCGATTCGGGCGCGCATGGATTCCATGTGCCCATCTGAATTCCTATAGTTCCCTCATATCTAACCCCATCATTCTACACCTATTAGCTTTTCGACTCTCTACGCGTCCTTCCTCTGCCTCCACTTTCTCATCCGCTGGGAATTTCCTTGCATCATTCTTTGTCCACCACAGATCTGCCTCTGCTCTGTTCAGAGGTTTCTAGAATCTCCCTTGCCATGGCTCACATCCTTGCCATTGTTCTGAGCACCTTGCTAGTGTTGGGTATTGCTATATCTGCTACCAGATCATTTGCAGAAACAAAGTATATTGATATGGTCTCTGACAAGATCCAGGACCTAGAGTCCGGTCTCTTTAAAATACTGGGAACCAATCCTGAGTCTGTACAATTTGCGGAGTTTGCTCTCAGGTATGGTAAGAGGTACGATTCAATCTGCCATCTTGTGCATAGTTTCAATACCTTCATGGAGAACACGGAGTTGATCGAGTCAAGAAGTTTCATGAAACTTTCTTATACTTTGGTGATAAAGGGTAATTTTCCTATTTTTTTTTTTTTTGCAGTGCGAAATAAAAATGATTTTCTTGTAATTTCATCTCTGGATGGATCTTAGTGTTTTGCTTTAAGTTTATTTCTTTTGTATTTATAAATTTATTCATCTGTTTATATGCATGTAATTAAATGGGTATATATGTATGCATATACATCGTCTTCCCATATTGCCCACGGCCTTTTGCCCCTAACTATGAAATTACCTGACTCTATTTCGGGTTTCGGGGTTTCCTTATGCTCGATGCCTATATTTTCCTGTCCTCATGGACTCCCAATCTCTGATATTCTGATATGCTACCTTCTGCCTTAGCCCTCCCCTGGCTATGATTTGGTCCATGTGACCCTCTCCTCTGTGACCGTAGTCCTATTCCCTGTCGGGATTCGGGGTTTAGTGACTCTCACTGTCACAAACCTCTGTCCTCACAGTCTCCCGATTACTGATCTACTGATGTGGTACCTTGTGCGTTATCCCACTGGGCTAAGCTCTTCGCCCATATGGCCATCATACCACAAGGTCACAGCCTTGTCCCCTATCGGGGTTTTGGACATCGCAATGTCTAAATGCATGAACCCTGTATCTATGGGATTCACGATGTCTCGATACTCGATACACCTCTTCCTTGCATGTTATCCCTTCTAGATATACTGAGGTCCATGTGACCTTCTCTGGTGTGATTACTGCCTTATGGCTCCCCATCGGGGTTTCGGTCCTTCTCAAGCAAGAGTTTCATCACTTCTAAAATTTGTGATGCCATTTATCATTTACTTTTGGACAATGAATGGTTGAAAGTTTACAAAATATAAATTTTCAGTGCCCTTTCAAAAATTTATTTAAAGTGGGTTATAACTTTAAATTTGCGAGTTTTTCAATTAATGTTTAAGGAAATCGGGATTAGGGGTTTTCCCGTAACAAATGATCTATGTAAATTGAATCATGAAACAACCTGGCCGACAACTAGCCCCTTACAATGGAATTATCCTCCCTCTCTGATGTGCGATTAGCTGGCCCCACTCATCGGGGTTTCAGACTTCGCGATTTCGAAATGTAGAGATTTCATGTCCATGAAATCCCCGATATGCCGATCCCCGACTTTCTTCAGATCTTTGACATGTGTCCTTAATGGATGGATGGTCTAGGTTAAGCCTCAGACTTCGCCAAACACCAACCCAAAAGAACTTATTTGTGTGAGTCTCGATGGCTCAAACGTCGATGACTCTTCGATGGTTTCCACCTGTCCCAATCAGATGGATGACTCTGATTGGATCAGGGTTTTCACCATGGATTTCCCGACCTCTTGCTCACAAACACCGATATCTCAATGCCTTCACACCTGTCATCAGGATTTCTCCTTCTGTCCTCGAGGACTTAACTCCCTCGCAACTCTATGCAGATCCGATGGCTGTCGGGTATCTGCCCGAGATCTGACGGCTCAGATCCGTTCTCCTGCGTAATAGACATATCTCCTTTGGGATAATGATAGTTGCATGAACATTACGTGGTGTGAAAATTTCTCTCTTTGGCACAGTTAAAATTTGTATGGGTCTATAGTTCTTGAGATTTTTCATTATTAAAATTCACCGAGGCTAATATAGGCAAGTAGTTTACACCATTCCCATGCAATACAAGTCTTCTAAATTTCCTTTTTCCGACTGCACATTGGCAGTTTCTCATTTAGGTAAGTTCGAGATGACGTAGGCTTTTTCAAGGTTTTGCAAAAGTCCTATTGCATTTTATATAGTATAATTCGTGTAGTTATTGAATCTTGCCAACTTCAAGCCTTAGATAGAAGCTTCCCTCGACATTTTTCATCGATTTCAGGTGTCAGTTTTACCCAAAACTTCATTGACAAGTATCTCTCAAATAAAATTAAGTTATCACCTCTCTTTTTCGTGCTTAATAGCTTTTTCAGGCTGCTTTAAGGGTAGCTATTTCGTGGGAAGTGATCCTCCAAACTATTTGGTTTTCTACCACTATTTTAAAGGGCATTCCTTTGAATATTCAGACTAAGATTGTATTAGCTATTTCTGATCCAGTAAAAGGGTATTACCTAAAACGGTCGCTTGTGATATATATGAGACCATCTACTTGGATAATGTAGGGGTACTACCTTGAGTATATTTTCTGATACTTTATCAGTCATATTGGGTCAAGCTGAATGTCGCTTAACACAATCTATTAAGACGCAAACTGATGTGTTTTTCTTGCAGGTTAAGCATGGTTGGAGTTAACGTTTGGGGTTTTGGCCCTTAGACCCAGATTTCAAACTAAGACGCTATGATACGATATGTAACAACCAAATATTTCTAAACCTCATTTACTTTCATAAGCAATTTATTTCATGAAATGAGATAATAACTTCATAACATTACAACAATCTTCATAATAGCAACTTTAGTAACTTAAATTTATCAATGAATAATGTTTTCCTGGCAGAATGAAATAAACACATAGTTTAACAAATTACCTGGTTCTGATGCTAATTTATGTTGCCTTGCTACCTTGTTGTTGCCTTCCTACTACCTGATACACAGACCAACCCAGCCACAAACAAAGAATAACTGCCCAAACCTACTGTCCTCCCTGCCAACTAGGAAAACTACCTAGCTCTAGGATATCTATGGATATCCTTGCCCCCGTGCCCAAATCCTCCAGCAACCCGGTGCCTCAACTGATCAAAAGTGCCACAGCCAGAACTCTACTGCTCCCTGCAAATCTCACAGTCCTCCCAGAATCCATCCTCCGTCGAATAATGCTCCCCTCACGTAAACCTCCCTTCCTTCCTTATCCCTCCTTCACCAACTCCTCATTTACTCCCTTACTTTCCCTCGTCCCCATCCCTGATCCTTATTTTAATGTTTTATCTTCTCGGGACTAACAGGTTATCCCTTGTTGGGTACGTAACCCTTTTATAACATATATCCTTGATCTCCTAAATATATTTCACATGTCATTAAATGTAATTTGTAGTTAAATATATAATTAATTAATCACTATTATAACCTTTAATTAATTAATAATTTACTTAATTAATATCATTAGATTAATCTTCGTTTAATTGATACCTTGTTAAAACAATTAATCCCCTAATTAGTTTTACTTTTTAATTCTTAAACATTTATCCAACTAGGGTCATTACAAATATTTTTTCTTTTTAGTTGAGTTTTTCTACATACTTCTATCCACAAATTTTTCTAATCAAATGGAGGTAGTAATTCACTCCCCAGTGTATTCTCTCTTCATATATCACCACAAAATAAATTGTGGGTCAGTCATGTTCATGTGTTGAAACATAGCTACGATACATCTCTACATTAAACTCTGCATATCAGGTTTGTTATGGGTGCCAACTCCTTTCTTTGATTCTAGTACTTCTACTTATTCCTTATTCTCATAAGGAAAAGGAGCAAGCTAATTCTTCTTTTTTTTCTCATCATTTTTCAAAAGTACCTATCTAGATTCATGATACCTTATTGAATTGTTGTGGAAAATACAACATGCTTCATGATTGACATCTAGGTCCTCAGTATTTACTTTACTTTACTTTAACTTTACTTGACATAGATGTGATATAATTTACATTAATTGGATAACAAATGGCTTAAACCTCAAGAAAATCATAAGATTAAATATATTTAGTATGGTCCTCAAACCATTTTGTAGTGAATTCGATAAAATGAATCATGATTGGATCTTCCTTCTCATCTTTGTATACATGATGTTATGAGCATGTGCCAACTCAAGATTTTAAGGAAATCCCATTTAGAGGATGGAGTTTCTCTCAACATAAGGGTACCTTTTCAAAATTTCAATCTTGTCTCGATGAAAATACTCTTTTTGATATTCACGCATGCACCACAAGAAATAATAAACTACCACTTTTGAGTTTCTCACAAACATTAATTATCAATTGAATATAAGTGAAAATGTCAGTAAACATATAAGTGGAATTTCCCACATACATAATGTAAATTAGAGACACTTTCCTCTAATGATATGAAAAGTTGTTATGAATGAAAATGATATGAATAGTTGATATGATATGAAGAGTTATTATGATTTACATACATGACTAAAAATTATATGAAGAGTTGTCATGACTTATGCATACTTTCATCCAACAAATTATAGTTTCAACTTTGTCTTCAAAAGAGGTATGACATCCATTTGGAGAGAGTTAACTTGAAAATTTATCTTTACATTCTCCTTGTCCATGCACTCAACTAATTCATATCTCTCCAATTATCCTAACTAGCGGTCTAAGTATTTTTCCTTAGCTGTGGGAGTGATTGACATGATTTTTCATCATATTTCCATGGAGAGGCATAGGTCCATCCCATCAAAACGCATAACTATTTATACAATCCCAAGTGTTCTAATCAAAACCTGGGATTTTGGAAATTGTGTGCATGCATAACAAGGCTATGAGTATATGTAAAATCTTTGGATTGACTACAAAACACAACTGGTACAACTTCGACAAATGTCAAATATTAATTGAGCTAAAATTAGAATAATATAAGATAGAAAATTCTAACTGTAATTCCCCTATAGAAAAAGATAAGATTATTTTAAGATTCCCCATTCTTCAAATATGAGGCATGCCAATCAAAAATCCTCAACTATGATGTGTATTAGAGTCGACTTAAATTAAATTTGTAACAACCTTTGGACTGGGTCTTTTGCAAGTTGAAGACACGGTGTTAGAAAAACTAGGTCCGAAACAAGAAGTTAGCTTAGCAATAAAAAATATATTCTTTCAAAAATTTAAACACTAAATATGTGACATAGAACTAACCCATAACCGGCATAGCATAATTAAAACTTAAACATAAATTTGTAACCAAGATAGATTAATCAAACTAAATCATGACATACAACAACAAACATCCATAGAGATAGCATGGGTGTGAAGCACTTTATACCCATCATATAAATGAAATAAATCAGTCCTAGTTACACCTTTCCTTCCTTGTTAGTGTCAATTCCTCAAATGTAAATCCACCTCTACAATACATCCCATCAAAAAACTTCAAAGTTTCATCCATATAAACTTATTTGATATGCTTAATAGGTTAAACTAGGGAAAACATTGAGCTAACAATGGACAAATTATACTATGCTTTGCCAAAAAAAAGTAATATGATTATTGCACACAAAATCAAGTTATGAATAATGCTTAATATTTCATTCAGACGCGTTATTTCTGTAACCCAAAGATATTGAAAGATCAAATATCGCCTCATTTTACCATATTTGTTAACTAGTAAAATGTCTATTTCTTATGAATGAGTCAATTATACAATTAGGAAACCTAAAAAGTGACTCAAAATGCATAGAATCGGTGACTAATGAACATTTTTTGGATCTACTAGATCAAGGCCATTACAAATTCTAGGTTGCATGAAAAAACTATCTTTGCTTCAGACTTCATCAATATCCCTTACAAGTACAAATAAATTTGTTAATATGATAGAAAAAAATTGCATCCCTCACAATGATGTCTCAATGAATAACTTTTGTATATCAATTTCATAATCAAGAGAGGTATGGATAATGTACTAATAATATTGATAGCTATAGCCAACTTCTACATTAATAGAAAAGAATATGTTATTTTTTCTCATTATTCTACATCATGAAGGACATAATTTGTATGAGGCATGTAGCCTTCATCCATTTTCCTAATCCAATATCCTAGTTTTGTATCTATGTTATGTATGTCGGTGTGTTCTCTCCTGCAAGAAATTCATGCACCCTATTCTTAACCTAAATCCAAATGCATCTAGGTGTATTTTATGTCCCATTTTCTTTCATTATTAATTTGTAAGTTTTTTCAACTATTCTGCAGTATTAAAGTCAAGATTGATGAACTATCTTCTTTTTTATCCAATATCTTTATGAGAGTGTAAGACATGTTTTTACTTGTGTCATTTAATATATTAAATGTTATTTTATTTCTTTGCAGTCATCTAATCCCCATCACTTGAAAATTCAACTAATGGAAGGGCTCGAGAAGCTTGAAGTCATTCCTAATGCACTGGAACCTAAAGTTTCAAGTTATTTGTGTAATGAATTTCTTGCAATAGATAATTACATGAAGAAAAGGCACCAATTCTTCCTTTCAATGTGTTGTGTCTCTTTATATATTTATAAAATTAATTTATATTGAAGTCTATTTCATATCTGCTACTTGTTGTTTTTTAGACTAGATTCACAATAAACAATGGTATCTTTTAGAAACATTCCCAAGCATTCTAGTTTAAAGGAAGTCATCATGATGCCTATAGAAATGAATAATGTTGGAATAGTGAAAGGGCTTGAGCATAAAATATCATGCAACACATCTAAGGTTTGAAAAGTCAATTTGATGCCACCAAGAAAGTTGTATTAAATACTTGGTCAATTTTCTTGCTAATATGCTTCTGCATGCAAAACATGGTTCATATGTTTTGGACACATAATATTTCATGATTCACAAGAATAAAAAAGTATTTGCAGAGACATCCAAAAGTTCCAATATGATTTCTTCTTTTTATCCTGACAAAAGGTCATCTTCATTTTATAGATGGATTGAATAAATAATCTAGTAACCTTCTAGCCTCTTTATCTATTTTTATTATGGCTAATTAGTCTAGCCTTGCAAATCTATACAATTATTTTCATTTAAAAGGATTCCAATATTGCTATTGGTCCATTATATTTTCTCTACATAGTATCTATAAACATGGCATTTTGACAATGGCTTAGGAAATTTGTGTATTGAGATGGAAATTCCTATTCTAATTTATTTAATTTTTTTAGAAAAGATAGCTTCATTCTATGTATAAAGCTAGTGTCATATATAAAACATTTTTATTGAAACAAATTCTGATCATTTGTGTTTTTCCACGTACTTGTGTCACTATAGAGACAGATGTTTGTCTCTATATCACCAGTATTTCATCACAATATGGGTGTTTCTTCATCATAAACATAACATTTTCGTGGAAAAAATAGTAAATCAAATGTAAGTTCTATGTGTTGCTTGATATTAGGACTATATTGGTATAAGTAGGAATGTGGAAATATGTATAAGCAAGCATAAAAAAATATTAAAGTTTGTTACAAGTTTCAAATAAAGCTTAAGTGCAAACCTACTCCTACAGCTCCTCAGCAGACC
>CBVK0102418072.1:0-14392 GCA_900067695.1 Picea abies | reverse complement strand
TTATGACCCTAGGAAGTTGAGGTACCAAATTACACCAACTTACCCATAGGGCCCACATGAATTTTGGTGTTTCACCTTCTAGGGTTAGTTTTTTGGATGTCTAAGGTTTTGGAATTCATGAGTAATATGAAAAGGGCCTATGAAGCCTCACTGGAATCCATTATACTCAAGCATATGCGCATAGCAGCCACATCTCTTCTCAAAGATAGCTACCACCATCCGAGCAAGTTTCAATTCTGCAGTTTTACAGTTTCAGCCTATTTCATTATTTAATAGAAGATATTGTTCAATGAATATTTGTGTTATTTTTCCTATCTCTGTGTTTATGGTATTCAATACGTAATCAATTTGTTCCGCTCCTAAATATGGATCAGCGGTATCAGAGCGGTCTTCTCTTCCTTTATTTTTCTTCGTGTATGTCATCGACAAGGGTTGGGTACAAGAAGTTGGGACTCAAACCAATCGATCCATTACCAGATCGGTAGCCCGAAAACAACCTGTGGGAGACAAAAATAAATATGATGGAGTGGGATATCCTATTAAAATGTTTCTTGAGGAAGCCCTCGCGCGAAAAAGGAATGAAGTGATGGACAACTTCGCGCAGATACTTCGATGGTTTCCCATGGGAGAAGCATCTTCATCAGGCGGCCATGCAACCACCTTCAAGGTACAAGTAAATTTTGATATTCCAATATTTGAAGGACTGATAGATGCGAATGATGTAGATAAATTGTTAAATCTACTCGAAGGATATTTTTTGGTCCACAATTTTTCTGATCAGGAAAAGATCACTTTTGCACTCCTCAAGGTCGTTCCCCATGTTAAATATTGATGGGATACCTACTCTGAGAAAAGGGTCATGCAAGAATCTGCAAATTTTTTGGTGGCCCCTACATGGGATTCCTTTTGAGATGCCATTAAAGAATGGTACTACCCTGTTGGAAGCTACAAGGATGAATACACCAGATGGACCACCCTACGTCAAGAAAGGGACCAAACAGTACAAGACTTCACCAATATTTTCCATACCCTCTGCACCAAATTGGGTATCAAATATTATGAGCGTCATCTGGTGCTCAAATACCGGTTGTTTGCATAGGTACATTCAAACAGAAATGGAGTTTCTGGACATCGCCTCATTGGGCACAACTTATAGATACGCTGTCAATATCAAGCAGAAATTTAAGCATAAACAGAGAGAGTTTGGATCTGCAAACCCCTCACAGTCAAAGCAGGGAAAAGGAAACCCCAACCCACACAGTAGGGGACCAAGTCACGATGGTCTCCCTCAGGAAAATCCATCCAAGCCGCAATAGAAGAATGGAAATGAGAAGACGAAGAAGGACACAAAAAAATGGTGTGAGTACCATAAAAGTCCTTGGCACAACACCGATGAATGTCGCTCCAAGAAGGCCCTCGTGGTCGAGCTGAAGGATTTTGATTCAGAGGATGATTCTAATTCCAAGTCAAATCTTGAAGGAGGGAAGCGGATTATCGATGTTGAACCCAGTGCCATAGTCGTTACCACCAAATTCCATCCAAGTGAACCAGAAGAACCAAAGTAATGGGAACGCCTATTTCACTCATAGATATGGGTCAAGGGGGATCTAATTCAATTCATTGTCGACAGTGGTAGTAAAAAGAACCTAATTTCAATAGAGGTCATCAAGCGTCTGAACCTGTCAATGACACCGCACCCACAACCCTACACCATTGACTGCGTTCATCAAGGAAGAGATCTTTGTGTCAACCAACAGTGTCATCTGTCCTATGACATCAAGCCTTTCAAAGATGAGGTACTGTGTGATATTTCTCCCCTTGAAGTTTGTGATGTTCTTTTAGGACAACCATATTTGTGGAAGCGTCATGTTATGTATGAGTCTAAACCCCAAAGTGTTATTATTACTTTGGGTAGACAATTGTACATGATCCCAGAGGTGACACCTCCTACTACTATTTCCTTAATCTATGTTAAGCAATGTAGTAAGGTCATTTCACAGACCGAGAAGTTCATCTTCTTTGTGATCCATGCTCACATTAAGAAGAAGGTCATTGCCACATCTATGGCCTCTACACAACACCTCTCTTTGCAGCAGAAGAAAGTGGATGGGATCGTGGAAGAATATAGAGACATCTTCGTCTCACCTATAGGGGTATCGACACACTGGAAAGTCAAGCATCCAATTGATCTAACCCTCGGCGTACCTCTACCTAATGGACCAGTCTATCGATGCACGTTGATGGAGAATGATGAAATCAGACAGTATATCCAAGAGATTCTTCAAAAGGGGCACATTAGACCCATCTCCTCCCCCTGTGGAAGCTCAATTAAACTGGTGCATAAGAAGGACGGGACATGGTGACTCTGCATTGATTACAAAGCCTTAAAAAAAATCACTGTCAGGAACCGTTATCCCATTCCTAGGATTGATGACCTTCTTGACCAACTCAAGGAGGCAAAGTTATTCAACAAGATTGACCTGAAGTCTAGCTACCACCAGGTTCCCATCGAACCAATGGATGTCTGGAAGACAACCTTCAAGTCTAAGGAAGGTCTCTACTAATGGATAGTCATTCCCTTTGGCTTAACAAATGTACCAGCCACTCTCATGAGGTTGATGAACGATGTATTGAGACCCTTCACCAACTCCTTTGTGGTAGTATATTTGGATGACATCCTCATCTTCAACATAATGTGGGAGGAGCACATGTGGCATATTCAACAGGTTGTGAGCACTCTACGGAAGCACAAGATTTATGCCAACTTGGAAAAATGCTCTTTTTGAATGAATAGGGTCCAATACCTAGGCTACATTATTGATGAGCATGGGGTACATGTTGATCCAGCTAAGATACAAAGAATCTGTGACTGGTGATCCCTGACCACACTAACCGATCTTTGAAGTTTCTTAGTACTCGCCAATTTTTATCGGTTTTTACCGACGGTTCGTGTTGGGATTCTCTCATATTTCCTGGGCCCTCAGCCATGTGACCAAGGGTGGTGGTAGGGCCAAGTTTGTGTGGGGGAAGGAGCATAAATGAGCATTCGAAGATCTGAAACATAGTTTGTGCTCAACTCTAGTACTCTCCTTGATCGATCTTCAATAGCCATTCGAGATTGAGATTGATGCATCTGACGATGTTGTGGGCGTAGTTCTCAATCAGTATGGGCATCCGGTGGAATACCATAGTGAGACACTCTCTAATAATGTTCGTAAATACCCCATCTATGACAAGTAAATGTATTACATTGTACAAGCATGCCTTCATTGTAAACATTACATTTTGGGGACAGAGACGATCATACACACTGATCATAAGCCTTTGTAGTTCATACAGACATAGTGGAAATTGCAAAATGACCGCAATCATAAGTGGTCCACCTACCTGCTGCAATTCCATCTCAACATCAAGTATAAGACAAGTATCTCCAATCATGTCATCGACTACCTCAGTTGGCCTCCTGTGGCTGCACTTACCACTGTGCTCCATTCCTATGGACATGAAACATCGGAGTGGCCCCAACTTTACCAGCAATATCTGAACTTTCACCACCACATATCATCTCTTGGTTACAGGCGCCACTATCACTGATTTTCACATTCAGGACTGAATCTTATGCCACTTAGTCCATCTCTGTGTTCCTACAATTGAGCATGCAAATAGGATTTGGAAATCCCACTACAATCAGGTGGCAGGACATTTTGGCGTAGAGAAAATTGTGGTCGTTCTTCAAAAAACATTTTATTGGAAAAAACTTTGACTCGACGTCAGAAAGTATATCAAATATTGCACTGCCTACACCATTGCCAAGTCGGCCATCAAGAAGTAAGTCTTATACACCCCTCTGCATATTCCTGAGAAGTCATGGGAGTCCATCTCCATGGATTACATGTCTGGTTTTTCATCCACCAAGAACGGAAATGACTACGTGTTTGTGGTCGTTGATCGTTTTTTGAAGATGGCCATCCTCACAACCTGTAAGACTACTGTCACAGTCGTCAATACTGCCAAGATATTCTTCGAACGAGTTTGGTTTCACTTTGGGATACCACAGACCATCATCTCCAACTAAGACAATAGGTTTCTCAGCACCTTTTGGTCGAGTCTCTGGTCTTTGTTGGACACCAAGCTCACAAAATCCACTTATTTCCACCCCCAAACTGATGGCCAAACCAAGGTCATCATTTGGATGATTGTGCACATCCTACACATGTACAATTCTAATCATCCTTGTACATGGGACGAGAGTCTCCCATATGTCCAACGCAGTTACAACAGGGCTCTCCATAGTTCCACTGGCCATAGCCCATTTCAGGTGGCTCTGGGATTCCAACCCTTGGGACCCATTGATGTTGCACTTATTCTTTCCACCGCACATATAGACTCTTCCCATGATCATTTTGCGGTTGACAAAGCCACCAAATTCATTGAGCGGATTCAGCACATCCGCCAACAAGTCCAGGAGATTTTGCAAAAATCCAATGCTAAGTACAAGCAGTTCCATGAAAAACACAGGGTACCACACCAATTTCAGGTTGGAAACAAAGTCTGGTTACATTTGTAGAAGGAGCATCTCACCGAGCCCCATCAGAAGCTTCGGCCACTTCGTTATGTACCTTACACTATCACCAAGGTTGTGGGTAGCAATGCTTTTGTGCTCAACACTCCATCCTTCCTTGGTCTGCATCGAGTATTCAATGTGGACCTCCTTCAGCCATATTTTCCACCATTATTGGACACCTATAAGATCGTCGAATAGCTGAACCCAACATCGCTCAACCCTGACTACATGGAATGAGCATCCACCAATTAGATAGTGTACACACAGGTCAGGGGCACTCACCAGTAGTAGATCCATATTTATCGGGATGTCAAGGCATGGCAACTCCTACACCAAGGAAAGTGGCTCACCCAGGGTAAAATCCAACAGAATTTTCCTCACCTGATGGGGGAACTCAACACAATGGAGACCATTGCTTCCTAACGGGGGAGGATTTATCCAGATGGATATTGGTGGCCACCCACCTATTCCAACTAGCTCCTCGTGTTTGTTTTTGTGCAGCATGTATTTTTGTACTGCTTTATAATTGTGAGTTCTACACTTTTGGGGCTTTCTGAAGCCTCACACATTCTCTAGGTGGATAAGAGTGACCTCTCACCTAATCCAACTAGCCTATTTTGTATGTTTTCATGTTAACACATCTTGTTGTACTTTCAGGGCTATTTTGAGGCCCTTTACATTATTTTTTTGGCTCGCCACAGTTAGAATGTAGACAAAGTCAGAGTCTGACATCAAAATGTGTAGTTCTCTATAATACCTTTCCAGTGGGCTATCATGCACCTAAAACAAAGGTCGTATGCAAACATTATAACCCTAGGAAGTTGAGGTACTAAATTACACCAACTTACCCATAGGACCCACATTACTTTTGACGTTTCACCTTCTAGGGTTAGGTTTTTGGATGTCTAGGGTTTTGGAATTCATGAGTAACATGAAAAGGGCCTATGGAGCCTCATTGGAATCCATTATACTCAGACAGATGCACGTAGTAGCCACATCTCTTCTCAGAGATAGATACCACCATCTGAGCAAGTTTCAGTTCTGCAATTTTACAGTTTCAACCTATTTCATTATTTAATAGAAGATATTGTTCACTAAATATTTGTGTTATTCTTCCTATCTCTATGTTTATGGTATTCAGTCTGATATCAGTTCGTTTCGATCCTAAATCTAGATCAAACATTCTAACCCATGGCCTAGGAACCCCACGACATGGTGTTTCATGCCTACAGGGAGGTCATCAATATTCTTCATAGGCACGTTGTGAGTGAGGTCTCAAATTTTATTCCCACACTACGCAAGGTCATAGTTTCATCGTCACTGGGACCCACCTCTCTACCTCGTCGACTGTGTCACAGGACGTTTTTCAGACTCACGGGTGCTCTATCTACATACAAAGTAAAGTACTTATCAGTATGATGGATCTCACAAAAATAATAGGTATTTTTACCATTTCATATATATATATATATATATATATATTCAAAAAATAAAAATTAAATAACACAAAAATAAATTTCCTATGCCTCGTGGCTCATCCTTAGGAGGAATGATGATGTTTGGATCATCTGTGAAGTCGATTCTGACATATGGGTAATCCTCGATGAAGGGATTCTACCGCTCACACCAACTGAAAACGTCGTCATCATAGGTGTTGGATAATTTCCCTCCTCCTAGCCAAGCTATAAATTTGGTCCATTCAACCATGGAAGGCTATGGTCTCAAATGTCCATGTACATATTTCCTTGGGCTCATCATAGGAACCCTCTCAAAGAAGAAGGTGCATAGGACACTACTGAAGCCAAATTTATTAGTCTTCCTTATCTTGCAATCTGTAAGTTGCAAATTCATGCAGTTTAGCATCATTTTACTCCAGTCAAACATGGTGGGTCTCAAGAATTCAACTCCATGTTGCATTTGAGCCCGAGAATCCAAATGCAAAGAGTTGGATCCTATGATCTGTACCATAGTGTAAAGGACAACGGAGGCTCATATTGGTAATTTTTTTTGTGGGCACCTGATATCCACTCTTCTCAGTGTAGGCATCATAGTGCTCATTGATGTAATCATTCATGCTTCTCCCACCTTCTCCTCGAGTTTTGAAGTATGTTACTTCCCCTCTCCAATACAAACCTGTGATAAATTATATGTCTTCTACCTACGAGCATAAAAGCTTCAGCATCAAGGTGCCAATACTCAATCAAGAGATTTAGTAATATTTGTTGGGCCCTCATGCCACCAGGGTGGAATCATGAAGGTGGGTTACACTTTCGTGACAATCGGGTTTCCAAAATTTCAAAAAACTTTTTTTCGGCCGAACTAAAAACATTTTTCGGCCGAAAGATAATATTTTTGGCCGAACTATTTTTCGGCCGAAAAAATAAACGTCAAATCGAACGGTGCAATAACTGCCCCCTCGATTTGCGTGTAGAAATTTGGTCGGCCAGATATTTTCTTTCCGGCAATATGTTTTTGGCCGAAAGTTAGTTCGGCCGAAATATTATTCGCCCGAACATTAGTTTGGCCAAACTATCGTTCGGCCGAACTATCTTTCGGCCGAAAGATAGTTTATATATTACCCACATGTCGAATTTGGAGAGTTTTCGAAAAATTGTCGAGTTGTGGAGAGTTGTGGAGAGTTTTCGAAGCGTCGCTGGGAGGTCATGGAGAGGTCATGGAGAGGTTGCGAGGTCGTGGACAGGTCATGGAGAGGTAGTGGAGTTCGCTATCGTCGTGGAGTGGTAGCGGAGGTAAGCTTCAAATTTTAGTTTTAAAATGTATATCCTTTGCGTTTATTGTGATGTTTACACGTAAAACTTGTTTTCTTGGTAAACCGTCAACGATTTCACAACGATTTCACTGTGTGCTCCCAATTTTATTTTATTAATAGTGACTCTGTGATCCTGATTTCACTCTATGCTCCTGATTTGACTTTGTGATCCCGATTTCACTCTGTGCTCCCGATTTCAATCTGTGATCCGGATTTCACTCTGCGCTCCCGATTTTATTTTATTAACAGTGACTCTGTGATCCCGATTTCACTCTATGCTCCCGATTTGAATCTGTGATCCTGATTTCACTCTGTGCTCCCGATTTCACTCTGTGATCCAGATTTCACTCTGCGCTCCCGATTTCACTCTGTGATCCGGATTTCACTCTGTGCTCTTGATTTCACTCTGTGATCTTGATTTCACTCTGTGCTCCCGATTTCACTCTGTGATCTCGATTTCACTTTGTGCTCCAGATTTCACTCTGTGATCCCAAGTTTATTTTATTAACAGTGACTATGTGCTCTCTGGTGCTTCATTAAGAACCCTGGGTACCAGACTGTTGTTTCTTCTTTATGTTGGGTTCAATCATCTCTCTTGGGGTAACCTTTATGTGTCTTTCCTGGCGCCTCGACCCACTTCCCATTCCTTTATAATTTTTCTAGAGCTACTGCAAGTCGACCCTACGCGTGCCCTCTCAACGCACTCTTTGAACCTGCATTGATGTACAACTTGCCATGCGGTGGTCTACCATTTTCTTCCTTTGAAATCCTTTATGTTGAACTCATAGATCAACTCAACTCTGTGCGAATTGTATCTCTGGAATTACATTTTAGTTACAGTGGTAAGGGAGAAGTTCTAATGTAGGAAAATGGAGGTTAGATGTCCGTTAGACTAATTCTGATAATTTTGTTTTTAATAGTGTTCCAGTTAATTCACATTTCGGGTTAAAATTCTAATTCCAACTAAGGGATTTTTATTCTATTTCCATTTTATATTCTAATTCCAGCCATGGTTTTTAATTCTAATTCCATTTTAATCTCTTATTCCAGTTAATGGTAATTCAAGTGGTATTGCAGTTAAAATCTAATCATAGTTAAATTGAATTAAATAGGAACTGAAATTATCCTATTAAGGGTTGAGAGGTGTGTTAAAACCAGTTGTCTTTTAAGGGGAAAATTTTATTTAATTTAGCAGTTGAGTTCAATAAATTTTAGACATCAAAGTGACCCACGATATTTTAAGATAGTATAAGGGAATGGTTTTTGATGCATTCATAATCATTACTAAGTATCGATTAAATTATGATGGTAGATGTGGGGGATCCTTAGGTGAGGTACTATAGTTATGTTTGAAGGATAGCTAAGATGACATACTAATGTGGGTAAATTTTAGGATAAGCATACTTTCATTTAAGAAGGGAATGAAACAACCTAGTGATCTTATGGAAATTTTAAATATGACACTTGTCAATTGATTAAATTGTTTTAGATGATCATTGATTGATTGCCTAGTACAAAATTTTTAAAATTTTAGGTTTGAAATGAGGTTGTAAGTCTTTCGGTGTTTTTGAAATAGTGCTCATATCATTGGACTAATATCCTAACAATTAAGTGTTATGTTAATTGCATCTTTTCTCTAGAAAGGGACTTTTGACACTCCCTTTTGGTCAAAATGACCAAAAAAGTTGGTGACTCCATTAGGTTTCTAACCCATAATTATCTCTACATAATTTTTTAGAACCTTCTTCCTACTTACCATTGTCTAGTTTTTAGAACCTTTTTTCTACTTACCATTGTCTCGCAAGTTTTCAAACTGGCATGTCCCCAAATTCAATATCATTTTTCATCGTCTTGAAAACAAGGAATTTATATTTCTACAACAACATCGCTTGCATGTCTATTTATTCAAATCTCATACAATTTTTGCAACACAATCACTTGCATGTCTATTTCTTTGAATCCTGTGCATGTTCAGTCACTGAACCATTCTTTTTATGAAAAAAATGGGAAACTATATGCATGTACACCTATGCAAGTAACTTGGCATTCATTTTAGATCAAAGGGAGAACTAGGTGTTAGCTTATAATTTTGTGCAAACTCTAGGCTCCAAATTTGTTGTATTTAAATTCAAAATTTGTCATTAATTAGGTAATATAGATTGGTATGAGGATGAAAGAACCAAGGTTCTCTTTTTTTCCTCCCCATGTGGATGGCCAATTGCATTATTGTGAACATGGATTTTTATATTAGAATTGCAAATCATTAATACCTTGTCCTTTGTGGGATGTGAAGAACTCTTTTCTATTTAATATGCGCTCTACCTCACACTATTGAGTGATCTTGGTAGATCAGAATAACTTAGATACATTTTTTTTTATGTTTTTCAATCCAACATCTACGGAGTTGAAGACCCCAAGTGTCCACATAATTTACAATCTAGGACTAGTTTTCATTTTTTCTATTCAAACACTTAAAGGAGTTAAAAGAAAGTAAGGACCTTTAAGTTTCCACATCTTTTTACAATCTAGGGAAAGTTTCATTTGCTTTCCAAGAAATTTCAAATTTTACTAGGTTCAAATAATTCACACTTAGAACTTAATTAGGAAAGAGTAACGAACCCTTATATATTCATGATATAATTTTGTGCATAAAGTTTTTACACACATGTCATTTGCACAAATTTCACCCACACACTAAGGATTTAAAGGTTACACTCTTTTGAGTATGAACGTCTCCCTATGCCCAAAAGAAATCCTCCTTCTAGGAGGATCATACCAATTGAGGAGTTTTAAAAAAGTCCTTCATCACACCCTTAATCAAGATGAACTAGTTCATGTCCCCATTTCCAAAATTTTAAAAGAAAACTCTAACCAACAAACTAAAATCTTCCCTTAGAATGTCACAAAATAATTTATAGTGCTAGTTAGGATTTCATGGGTTAGTATCCAAATAACCCTGCATTATCTCTTTTCATATGAGACATAGAATTTGACTCGTAGGGTGATGTCAAGATCATTTCTACCAAACATGGTCAGAACCCATTTGGTAATAGGTGCACTCTTGAGAGTGGATAATGATGAGTTTGGGACCAAATGTGTGATTGAAAGTCATATATATTTCTTTATTAAAATCCCACAATCCTTATATTTCATCATAAAGGTAGGGAAACATATTGAATGTGTTTATAAAGAGTTAACTTAGTGACCAATACATGGGATGTCTTAAATTCTGGTATGAAATTCTGCATCATATTTTGAAAAACTATTGGGAAATGTCATTCATTCATGAAATTCCATTCATTCTCACTTTATATGCTCAAGAAAATCACTTGGAGGCTGGTTCCCAATAGTTAGGAAATATGGAAAGTAATCCACAACCATGTATGCTCAACGCAAATGTAGCCAATTAATCATATATGTTATCTCTATATATTATATATTTAATGAAACCTACTAATGATCCCATCTTGCAGCATGCAACATGGCTACCAATTCCATCCAAAATTCCCTCACACATTTCAAAGTTTGAAGGGAAACTTAGTGAACACCTAGGAAACCATATCATGGCTTTTCACGTGTGGTGTTCATCCAACACCATCAAATAAAACTCAATCTGGTTTCACTTTCTCCAATGAATCTTAACAAGACAATCCACCAAGTTGTATATTGACTAAGAATCTAGGTCACATTCTACTTCCATGTCTTTAGTAAATGCATTCCTAACCTTCTTCTAATTTCTAGTTCACCATGACACGGGCTTATAAATCCTCACTAATTTATGGAAAAACACCTATACACATACCATGGATAACATCCATGAGGGGTGTTAATGAAGAATATTGTGAAAGATTTATGTTAAGGATAAAATTCTCATGGATTCATTTTCAAAATAAATTCCCTTAATGTCAAAATATGTCGGTACCACCATGCCCCAAAGTGAGGATGAATATATATTTAAATATCTACATTTTGACCTAATATATGGTAATTTTAATAATTATACATAGTCCTCCTAGATTCCCCTCATCTTTAACCCTTTAAGCCAACAAAATCTGGGACATATCATTCCACCGATGGGTTAATTGGGACAATGGCTCATTTCAATCCACCTTGTGGAAATCCACCCTCAATTGATACTAGTCATTATAGAAATAATTATTGGGGAGCCCCTTCATATCAACCTACTACTATAAAACCATATATATATAGCAATATGCCCCCAAACAATCCTAACAAAGTGACATAGTGAAACAACCCTGTACTGCTAGTGATTTCCATTCCCCCTCCAAACATGCACGTTACCTCACATGTACAAAAGCCCAACTATAATATTAAAATCAATATTGTGGGGTATCTAATTGATATACCCATTATTGGAACCCACCCCAGAATATCTATTCCAAAATAAGCTAGTGCTACACCCCCATAGGTTGAACAACATGCTAGTGTTGACTTTGTTCAAGCTTCACCAACTTAATAAATTCAATCATTTGAGCAATTGAACTTGGTTTATGCCACCACTCCAAAAAAGAATGGGGAAAACAAAGGGAAGAACAAATAAAAAGAGAAATAGGGATAGGGGAAACCACTAGAACCAAAACACCAATTCCATGGGAAATACTAATGGTAGAAACCATAATCAAAATGTTGCTCATAACAATAAAATTTTATTGTGCCTTATGTGGAGAGTATGGGTACCATAATTACCACATTTACCCATAATTACCATAATTATCCAAATTGTGGATTTGAAATGGATGAAAGAATCGATGTCTAACCAAGGTCCCCTTTCCCCCCAAAGGCATAACACCTCCCCAATGGATTTTCCCTCAACCCCACAACCAATACGACTAAACAAACCCTTATCTTAACAACGAGTTGTTGCTAACTTATAGGAAACTCGAAATTCCTCAAAACCCATAGAAAAATACCAAACCTTATGTCAAGCTCAACCTTGAAATATCAATTTTCATATAATTTTCACGAACTCCACTTACATTCATATACAAACATGCAATCATCAGTGTAATATGCCTCCCAAATTCCCTTTGACCATGTCAAATGTCATCCTATCACTAGCTAGAATGTGTTTAATCATTATGCATCCATCTCCTCTAAGTCATACGACTGACAACCCTAATGCTAGGGTCACTCATAGCTACAAAATTGTTGATTAATTGGCTTAGTCCCCTCCATCCATGTTGGAAGTTCTTTAAACCTTCCATTATTAATAGAAATCCTTGCTACTAACATTTGGGGTAGTCCCTTATAAACATATCCTCATTATATTTGAATTGTATAACTCATAACATAGGTCCCCATCGTTGGTATTATTTCACTCATAACCTAGGCTCCCATCCTTTGTAGCATTTCAAAAATTGTTAGAAACATCATCATTCATCAATGCATTATATATGAGGGACCATATACTTTCATAATGTATAAGAATGTATAAAGAAGAAAGTCTCCCATAATCTAACCCTCTTTGCTATCACCCTTCAGGATTATGATGGTCGTCCATATATACCCAAGGGCCTTTTCCAAAACATCACAATAGAGCTAGTGAGAAATTTTTTCTTGATCAATATTTAGGTCATAGACACACTGTTGGACTACAATATCCTCCTAGGACATAGTTACATGTACTTGATGAAGGTTTTTGCTTCATATGTGTTTGAAACAATGGTCTTCCCTCAAAATTAACGACACCCAACCACGAACTTGGATAACATAATGTCCTTTATTAGGTAACATCACGAATTCTTGTCCTTCATCTGTGATCTTTAAAGACTATTTTCTCCTTGCAACTTATCGAGGTGAACCACCTTTTGGTTTTCCCCTAAATTTTACTCAAGTGTGCACCATCAATTTTTTAATGGTGGAACCATCATCCCCATTGTTTATTCTTGATAGTGACCAACCACATCCCATGCAAACTATTTCTCACCCCCTCAGAAAGATCCCATTTTTGTACCCACCACCAGGGGTTACAACGTATCAAGTAATTTCCAAGCTCACTCTCGAACCTTGTATTAGGGATACATGTGTGCTACCTCTAACCTCCATCTATGGTACTAGCTTCAACACCCTCAATGCACATGGTTGTACAAACAATGCAAACTATTTTCAACCCAACACAACCTGGTCACACCAATGAGGTAAAGAGTAAAACCACTAAGTGAAAGAGGAAGAGTGAAAACATAGCAAGAGTAAAAATTGGTTGAGCTCTCAAACCAAATTGCATTGGACCCGTAACCAAATGTGTAGCCATTGTTGCAATTGAAATGTATTGCACCTATGAATCTAAGTAATGGAGTAAGACTCTCCAAGAGGGAAATCCACTATCAATTTGTAAAGAGGGAAAAAGACCCTAATAAAACCCTAAATAAATACTTTGTACAATGATTTCACCAAAAATTGTACCATGGTTTCACTACCTCCACACCTCCAAATGGTCATATCTCCATTTCATTGAATCCATCAATGTCTTGTGACTTTCTCTATCTCCCATTCACTCTCTCCATCATTAAGAATGAAAGGGTGACAAAAAAAATAGTGATAAGACAATGATTGATTGAATGAAAGGGACATATGACCTTTTGGAGGTGTCGATGTAATGAAATCACAATACAACTTTTGGAAAGGTGGGAAATATGTTTTCCATTTTTCACTGGGCTGCTTAGTGATCTCATCTTGAAGACACATGTCTCACTTATACGAGGGTGGGGAGAGATATTGAGTAAAATATACCCTATTATGTTTTAATCATTATTCCCTCTACCCGTACCACCACCCCCACTCTCACCTTCATACCCACATATATGAGGATGTAGGTGAGGGATACTATGTAAAACATATTAGCTTTTACACATTATTTCTGTCCATCCCAAGTCTCATACTATATTTTACTGATTATTCTTGAAGAGTGGGACACAAGCATTGTCCTATGGTTTTGTACACTAAGTATGAGTCTCATTATCCAATATATGCTACAAACCCAATTGATTGGGCTATAAATGAGCTAATTGTAGGGCATGTCATCCATGCTTGTGGCATTA
>CBVK0102418068.1:0-17581 GCA_900067695.1 Picea abies | reverse complement strand
CTTCCGATCTCACATCAATAATAAATCATCCATATTAGAAGTGGTAGACAAAAGATTAATATCTTCTCATATTGACAAAAGTGGCGGTCAGGATCAACGAATATGAACATTGTGGTGAAATATCATCAAAATTTATAGAAGGATATGCAGGAGTGTACAATGAGAACCTTGACAAACACAGTCCTTGATGCTTGCAACGTTGTCTAGAGGATAGAAAATCTATGTTTATTTTTCCAAATATGTGAAGCGAGTATATTACAATTTAATGAATACATTTTCCTATTATTATATATGGTTTTATATTTTATTAAAAAATTCACCAAAAGTTTACAAGATTTTATAATTCAGAGAAAGATTCGCCAAGATTTTACAAGATAGTATAAAATAGTAAAAGATTAGCCAAAACATTATATACACATATTATATTTTTGATAAAATAGCCTTTGAATTTTCCTATGTATCATGGGGATTTGCCCATTTATTGTACATATAAATTTCAGGGGGGTTCTTAAAATCACCCTTGGCTCCTGCCTGTACTCTTGTTAGGGGAAACCTATAATAGAACAATACTAGCACTTCCAGAATACACTCAAAGAAGTATTTGACATTGGAGTAAATTAATACCAACAGAAAGACATCTAATTAAAAATCATGTGATATTAGGATGATCAATATTTAAGAATGAGAGAAAACTCAGATCTGAATATTGATGTTATCCAACATTTAACATTAAAAATAAATTAAAAAATGATCAAATGATAGATGAATCACACATAAAAAATGGAATAAGAAATTATGGACAACATATAAAATTTAACAGTATGAAAACACCATATGATAACAAGTTAAAGCTAAAATCAACCATAATAACATTCTCATAATACAACAATAATGAAAGTACGAAATGGAATAAGCATCACACAAGTCTAAATCCAATAATTAATTGATTTCCCATATTCTTTCTCAAAATTACATGCTCGTATTGTGGTCCAAAAAGAATTTTTGACATAATAGACTCTTAAAGATTGAAAAAATTAATACATAAATGATAACAATTAACCATGTATTGATAAAAAGACTAAAGTTAATTTAAATCAATGCATAATCAATTATTCAAAGAATATGAAGATATTATAATGAAAATAAAACCATTTCACTCACAGGACAAAAGCCATTACGCAACCTAAAATTCCATATTCTTCTTTGAAAATACTCGTCCATTCTCCCAAAGATTCCAACCATCTGTTACTCCATTTGAAAAGAAGAAAAGTTTACAAAATAAATAATATACAAAAGAGAAAGGATAAAAATCCTCCTCTCCAATTCTTGGATCTCCTCTGGCTCTGATCTTTCTCATATATTTATACAATGAATGAACAATCTGGGCGTCACTATGAATTTTTGCAACCTGAAATTGGTCGCATAAATAAACACAAATATATCTCAAATTGTGCCTTTTTTGGGGAACATTTCTTCATGAAAGGTAAAGGGGTCCATTTAGGAAATGGGTTTTCAACCATTTCTTCAAATTCCTCACGGTTTGGCTACAATCAGTCCTGCAAAATCGCCTGTCTGATCTTGATGCCTTTCCAAATTTTATTTGTTGTTGCTCATAAAATTATTTGTAGCAATTCAATATTATTTTTGGATAAATCATCTTGAACGTATTTGGATAATAAAATCAAACCATGATCAGATCCATACCAAATAACTGATAATAAAAACTTGTGAAACAAAAAGAAACCTAAATTAATAACCCAAAGATTGTGAATAAAACAAAATCTAGAACAATAAAATCAAAATGAATTTAAACTAACTATAAGTTCTAAACAAACATTGTTTATAATTTCCTTTCAAATATGATCTTAAAATTCTAGAAGCTTCAAGTTAATGGAAAAGAGAAAAATAATAATTTTGTTTTTTTACAAAATCAAACAAATGATAGATAATTATTTTTATTTTTATTATTATTATTATTATTATTATTTTGAAATGAGATGCAAAATGAAAAAAAAAATTAATTAATTAATATCACCAAATGATTTTATGAAAATGAGAAACCAACCAAGATATTATTTGATGAAGTATTGAACACATTATTCAAAATATTCAAACTTGCTAATGAGCAAAAGAAAGAACACATAATCATAATTTAAACGAAAGTAAACAATTGATAAAAAATAATGTTTTTGTTTAAATTGAGATTTTTATGTTTGTTTCTAAATTTTAACATATACTCTTGTAATGAATGTCTCATACTATAGTGAATGTATTAAGTTTGTCTTAAAGCGAGCCAAGGTATGGAACTATTTGAAAAGGTTGATTATGTAGTTCATTATAATTATCAAGATTCTAATGGGGTCCCTTTAAATTTTGTAAACATTTAGTGGGAGTTGTTGGGGTCCAACAAATGGAGACTTACTGGGTGAAGCAGTTATCTCTAATATGGTAAGATTCCATCTCAAGAAGAAAAGAATAGGACTTGAAAAAGTGTTTAAGTTCCCTGAAATAAATTCACTCTGAGACCATATAGTATTAGGATAAGCTCAATGTTACAATTAGACAGTAGAATTTTATTTGCAGGGGATTGTAACCTGAAATAATGTCTTAATCAAAGACAGTAGAATTTTATTTGAAGGCGTCCATAGAATCAACAGGGATATCATTTAACCCACTCAAATTCTTTAATCCCATCCAATAGTTGTATCCACATGATGTATACTTCCATAGAAGTTAATTTAAAAACATATACCTGCTACCTCTCAACCCGACATTGCTTCATTGCCAGTAGGCTTTTTCAGTACCCCGACGGGTTTACAAACACTTCCCACACTTAAGTTCTTTCAACCATCTTATGCCACTTTTAAATAATAATACAATTATAGATTTCTTGATGACAAAGAGAGCGGGGTGATACTAGAGGTTAATTGGAATACAAGTGAATAGTTAATCAAGTTGTTTATTTTCTTTCAAAACTAGAAGTTTTATCATGGTTTAGAGATTTTAAATTCCCTTTAAGAAATCATCTAAAGAATGGGGAAGCACTTAAAAGTGATTCCTTAAGAATATGGATGGCGTAAAAAGTTTAAAGATCATCGTAATTCTCAAAGATTTAAAACATATATCCAGTGTAATACTCTTACAAAGACAATTTGAGAACAAAATGAAAGTGACAATTGACTTAAAAATCAATTGTTTGAGCTATATCTTAATATTAGGACCTCTTTGAACTATTTTAATTTTCTTCAAAAACACAAGTCTTAAATTAAATGCTTCTTTCGACAATAACTCTTTGATCAAAAATATATTGATTCGAAAAGACAAATAAGAAGAAAACTCATTCAAAGAAATCGAAGAAAACAAAAAAACACAACAAACCAAATCAAATTTTATTTATGGGATTCAAAGTCAGAAGTACACAAAATCAAAACAACAAAAGAAAAAATTTCAAGAAACGGTTTTGGCCAAAGATAAACTTGAGCTTTTGGATCCACTAGCATCTCACTGTAAAATAAAGGAAGAACTAAATCATATAAAATATCATGTGTGATAAAGTTCTTTTCTTAAGATAGTGATGCATGAGATGTTACTTAGACCAAGCATTATTATTAAAAATAAAATAGACTAAAAGAAAATAGAAAAATCCTTATTAAGATGAGTGTAGTCCTACTCGTGGCACCTTGGTTCAGGGTTGAATTTATAGTTCAAATTTACTTATCTCTTTAGTTTCCATTTAAAATTTTCATGATGATACTGCATTTTTTAAAAGAAATATTCAACGAAAAATAGAGAGAAAAATATTTAAAGTGGACTTCTCTGACAACATTCATATTATGGTTCTCTTGGTGTAGCCACTTGTGTTCATAACTGCAATATTACACAAATAAATATTGAGAAAGAAAAGTAAAGGAAACCTACTCTAAACTACTAAATAGATCAAAACGCTAAGTAAAATCATATTTCTAGTGCAACCACAAGAGCGTCTTCAATCCTGCAAGGCATAGAAAGTCGAAAATCAGAAAAAAAGAATGTAGTATGTGCATATACAAAGAAATATGTCATGCTTACCTCCAATATATTCTTTTGAAAACAAAACAAGCACGACCTTTCCATTCTTTTGAAACTTTTTGATGTATGAATCATCCAACCATTCTGCAATTTGGTCATGATATGAGTCATAATGGCATGTAAGAGTGTAAGTAAGTTTGAAAAACTTGTCAATATTATGGGGACCTAACATAACCATCAACCAAGGCCAAAATGCCCCATCCTCCTAACAATTCTCCAAGTGTTCATCAATTTCTTCAGATGGAGGATCTAAAAAAATCATGTAATGCTTACTTCCTAGATATTTAGGTAGAAACAAAGCAAGTACAACTTTATCTTTATTACGAAGATTTTTTAGATACAAATATTCAAGCCATTCTAAGATCCTGCCATATAAATTAGGATGAAAACTATGACTTTGATGAAATGGGTATATCAATGGGGAACAGATCATAAGAGGATTCATGCCATCAATTAGATTATTGGTTTGAATGCTTCCTTTGATGAGATTGATCATTTCAAAATGTGAAGCATAAACATTAAAATTCAAACTAATCAAAGAACAAATACCCAATGTAGAATATTAGATATCCATAAGAATGAGTGCATTGTCTTTTTCAACAATAAATCATGTAAAATCATTTTGAAAAATGTCATTTTTCCATGCGAGTGACGAAAGTGAAAGAGCATCAAATCCAACTTCATAAATGTTATGTTTGGAATTATTTTCACCAAATTTTGGCATATCGAAAAGATTTGATTCTGATGGCAAAGAGTAAGATATTGTGGATAAAGTATCAACTCCACCAGAATCTAAGAAGATATCAAGATATAAAAAGTAAAATGAATTATAAATGAGCACATGAAAATAATATCTTGAGCTATGATATTTAACAATGGTATTCTCAAGACATTCCTCTTTACTTTCCTTAAAACTTTCACTCTGTTTTGGTGATAAATTCTTCAACATAATATGATCATCTAAAATTGTCTCCTGTATGATAGATAATTCAAAACTTTCATGAAAAAAATCTGATCTTTCTTGTGGATAAGGTATGATTTCTAGATGAGGGTTTAAGGTTTCTCCTTCCAATTGCAGATCTACATCTCTAATCAGTTTCATTGGAATGTTAGAATGCTTAAGATCATTTTTGTCACCTAAGTATTCTTCAATAACTGAATTTAAGTCTTGATTAGAGAAAGAGTTATAAGAATATGGACATTCACCTTGTTCCAGCATCAAATATTCTTCCACGATGGTCGAGGACTAATTATATAATGATTCAGAGGAAAAACCAATTTGATTTTCAGTAAGAACATTTTTAATAGATTCTACCTCCCTTGCTTGTTAAAAAATTTCGGATGGATTCATTTCATCCTCTGAACACAATTCTTCTCGCAACTAAGTGGTAGGATTTGCAACCGAATCATCATTCACTATTGAATGTGACTGGATGAAAGGGATGCAAGCATCATAGAGGAGATTTAGTACAAATGACATGTCATCAAGATTGACTTTACAGAGAACATGATGGATTATTGTTGAAAAGTCTTCTAGAGATGAATTGTCATTGATTAGTAAAGGCTGAAATTCTTCACATAATTGATTGTAATCATAGTTTTCAAAAGCATCTAAAAATTCATCTACAAACTAAAACCAATCAATAATGTGATATGATGGAAAAGACTCAAACCAATGTTTAATCTGACCCCTGAAAGTAAAATAAAACAATTTGCACAAAACCTTTAAATCAGAAATATCATATTTGATGCATTTACACCAAAACTTGTTAATATGGTCTTTAGTAGATACATTCCCCCCACCATCAAAGGTGAGTTTGGACAAGCGAGAGATTGTCTCGTTGGGAAATATTAGGTAATGAGAAGTGGAAAGCATGTTCCAACACACTGATTTGGGGAGCCATGGGGAGTTAAATACATTCAAAACAAAGACTCATGCAAGGCCAGCTTGTCAGTCTAGCCTGACTTCTACTGCATTTCAAGATGACACAAAAGAAGAAAAATATAGAATTATGACAGGCTAAGGGGTAAAACATTTAATCATTAAATTTACCTCATCCCTCCTTCTAACGCCATTTTTTGACGGGCAAATTTGACATGCCGTCAACTGGAAGAATAGATCCGATCCAGGGTTGTCTAAATAACCCTAGTTGTTTGGTGTAACCTATTCTGATGAGTTTAATGGCTTCGTTAGCCAACTAAAGTCCTAATAATAATAAAAGAAATGAAATTAACCTAAAATATATGATTCTAATAAATGATATATTACTGACTAATGTTTATTAAAAAGAAATGTGAATATAAACAATCTATATACAGGTTACAAGGTTTGCATGAAATCTTGCGAAAATGATTGTTTGATAAGGTTTTTGAATCAAATATGAGCAACACTTCTTTTTGGTTTTTTTTAAAGATATTAAAAAAATAAATACTAAATGAATACGATTGAAACAGTGAAACAAAAATAGTCAAAGCTAATTAATGTAATAATTGTTTCATTCATAAAAAACTCTAAATAAAAGAAAAGAATGCATCTACTAACCTCTAACTGATCAGTCAACTGAGTTTATCTTCTTGTGTTGTATGAGCTCCTACCTGTACTGTTGTTAAGGGAAACCTATAACAAAACAATACTAGCACTTCCAGAATACATTCAAAGAAGTATTTGATATTGGAGTAAATTAATAACAACAAAAAGACATTTAATTAAAAATCATGTTATCTTAGGATGATCGATATTTAAGAATGAGAAAAAACTCAGATCTGAATATTGATGTTATCCAACATTTAACATTAAGAATAAATTCAAAAATGATCAAATGATAGATCAGTCACACACAAAAAATGGAATAAGAAATTATGGACAGCATATAAAATTTAACAGTATGAAAACACCATATGATGACAAGCTAAAGCTAAAATCAACCATAATAGCATTCTCATAATACAACAATAATGAAAAAATGAAATGGAATAAGCATTACACAAGTCTAAATCCAAAGATGAATTTCTTTCCCATATTCTTTCTCAAAATCACATGCTCATATTGTGGTCCAAAAGGAATTTTTGAGATAATAGACTCTTAAAGATTGAAAACATTAATACATAAATGATAAAAATTAACCATGTATTGATAAAAAAGACTAAAGCTAATTTAAATCAATGCATAATCAGTTATTCAAAGAATATGAAGATATTATAATGAAAATAAAAATATTTTACTCACAAGACAAAAGCCATTAAACAACCTGGAATTCCATATTCTTCTTTAAAAATACTCGTCCATTCTTCCAAAGATTCCAACCATCCGTTACACCATTTGAAAAGAAGAAAGGATTACAAAATAAATAATATACAAAAGAGAAAGGATAAAAATCCTTGTCTCCAATTCTTGGATCTCCTCTGGCTCTGATCTTTCTCATATATTTATACAATGAATGAACAGTCTGGGTGTCACTATTAATTTCCTCCACCTGAAATTTTCCTCTTAAAGAGACACAAATATCTCTCAAATAGTGAATTTTGTTGGGACAATGTCTACATGGATGGTAAACGGGTCCATTTGGGAAATGGGTTTTCAGTCGTTTCTTCAAATTCCTCATGGTTTGGCTGCAATCAGTCCTGCAAAATCATCTATTTGATCTTGACACCTTTCCAATTTTCATCTGTTGTTGCTCATAAAATTATTTGTAGCAATCCAATATTATTTTTGGATCAATCATCTTGAACGTATTTGGATAATAAAATCAAACCATGATCAGATCCATACCAAATAAATGATAATAAAAACCTTTGAAACAAAAAGAAACCTAAATTAATAGCCTAAATATTATGAATAAAACAAAATCTAGAACAATAAAATAAAAAATGAATTTAGACTAACTATAAATTCTAAACAAACATTGTTTATAATTTCCTTTCAAATATGATCTTAAAATTCTAGAAGCTTCAAGTTAATGGAGAAGAGAAAAATATTGATTTTGTTTTTTTACAAAATCAAACAAATGATAGATAATTCTTTATTATTATTATTATTAAATGAGATGCAAAATGAAAAAAAAGAATTTAATTAATTAATATCACCAAATGATTTTATGAAAATGAGAAACCAACCAAGATATTATTTGATGAAGTATTGAACACATTATTCAAAATAGTCAAACTTACTAATGAGCAAAAGAAAGAACACATAATCATAATTTAAACAAAAGTAAACAACTGATAAAAATTAACGTTTTTGTTTAAATTGATATTTTTATGCTCGTTTCTAAATTTTAACATATACTCTTGTAATGAATATCTCATACTATAGTGAATGTTTTAAGTTTGTCTCAAAGAAAGCCAAGGTATGGAACTATTTGAAAAGGTTGATTATGTAGCTCATTATAATTATCAATATTCTAATGGGGGCCCTTTAAATTTTGTAAAAACTTAGTGGGATTTGTTGGGGCCCAACACGTTAGTATGATGTCACCCCTCCTCTCTCTTACATATAATGGTTCCTTCATCGATCAATGGAGGATATTTCATGCCAAATGTTCTCTGATTGACGATTGGAATTGGTCCTTAGAGACACTCCATCATGGTGTCTCTACTCCGGGTCTCTAGGATACTCCGAACACAAACTCCAATGATGTGCACTAAACTTGATCCTATGGTATCAATCCTCTCCTGTGGACTCTTCAACAAATCCAATGACTATTGTTCCTTCTTATATATCTTCCTATCAGAGTCCCTTGATAACCCCGCACACGCAATGATCTGACAACTTGACCTTTGACAGACTCATTGTTGATATAAATGGTTGTGCACCTAAACCACTCCCCAATCAATCCAACAAATCTCATTATCTCAGAGAATCTCCCTTCATAATGTCATTATGACCCCTAATTGATGATATCATCTAGTCGCTTCATCGAATCAATGACTACGATTCCTGCAAATTTTAAATGAAAGTGTTCTGCAGGCTAACGACTCAATTAAGAACTTATTCTATTAAGAAATTCATCTCATTTATGTTTAAGGCTTATCGAGCCTTCAATAGCTCAAGATATCACTCTAAATAACAGTAAAGGTAATGACTCCTCATCACTTTGAGATGAATCAGTCCTGTAAAATATTCATGCTCGAACAGGGGCATTCCCAAACCCTAATTGATTGTATCCTATCAAATTTTAACTCTAGCACCATTGAACTAATTTGAACAACTCTGCATATAAACTGAGATAGGAAAAACACCAACAATGTATATGTATATGTATATGTATGTGTGTGTGTGTGTGTGTGTGTGTGTGTGTGTGTGTGTGTGTGTGTGTTCCTGCATCATCCAAAACATCTAATCCATTGACCCATATTAGTCAACAACCCTAATTCCTTAACCGGAACTAGAAAACCATCGATGAAAACCATGTGTTGAAAAACTGCTAAAAACTACCCAAAAAATCTGCCAAATTTTTTTTTTAGGGGCTCCCACCCCCTATTGAGCCCCCCGTGCACCCAACGCAACACGAACACTAGGTTTGGTTGTGCAAAGAATATAACACATACCCAACAAAAGGAACCAATGTCATATGAGTGACTCGTCCATCATCATAAGAGCCCTCTTTATGCGACACCCATAAATATTGGTTTGGCTAGAATCATTCAAAGATCCTTGGACCTAGCCAAAGATCTCAACCAAGTTGAGTTTTATCAATTGCTAGGGACATACAATAAAAATGTGGATCACCAAGCTAATGTTGGTGTCCTCATGGAAGAAGGTTATATAACTACTAGTGGTGGTAACATATTAATCCATCCCATACCATGACATTATTCATTCGATTTTTGAGAATGTTATGCATGAACATGTGGAAGTATATGCAAATTGCAATGGCAAAGGAATTAAATCAAGACTCCTTTGTGTTAATTCCCTGCCCAATATTGGAATTATTCGGTGTATGGTGATAGGTTGGCTTGGTAAATGTGGGGTTTGACTTTGGTTTTGTCTGTTAGTGTTGCTCATTCTCTGGTTTGGTTTTCAAGCTAGGCGAAGAGGGGGAGCCCAGGTTCGTTGCGATGCGGTTTGGCCTTTATGTTGTGGATTGATTCCAATGCTATAGTTTGTCTCTTATGTTGAGATTTGGTTATGGGGTGGTGATTTGATTGGTATGTTGTGTATTTAGGTTCTTGCCATTATAAATTCTCTCAACCCTCTAGCTAGAACGACATACAATTGCTTCGCTATGGCTCATTTTCACTTTCATTGTGCCAACAAGTATTGCACTCTATGTGAGATAGCAATGGTAAAAAGAGGAATGAAATGATGTGTGAGAGAGATGTTTGAAATGCAAAGTCATGTAGTGAACATTATGAGGAAAAAAAGTAGATGGGGAGAAGACTGGCAAGAACTATAGAAAATTCAGAGCAAAGAGAGAGTTAGAAGCATCATGGAAATGAAGGTGTTCATGCATTCACAATGTATAAGCAATATTAACTTGAAGAAATGTTGAAATCTATAGGCAATAGGGTTGATAGGATGGTGAAAAACTTGGGTATTTATGTGGAGGACACCATGCCTCCTCCTCCTCCAATTTTCAAGATTAATCCCTCCTTTGTTTTTATTGGAGCCAAAGAAGAGGCTACGAAAGAGGTTCTCTCATCAAGGCAACCAAACATGGAGAAAGGCAGAGAGGAGATTATGTAGGTGACTACACAGGAACAAGTAGAATAAATGATCTAAAATGGATCTGAAATACCCCTCATCCAAACTTTGTAATAAAATCAAAATTTGGTGAAGTTTACAATAAAGAAATAGCTTGAAAGACAAAAGGCCAAAGGCCAAAAGAAGGTGAAATGGATCACCTTGATGTTTTTTCTTCCAAATCAGGTCTATAACAAAGGAGAACCTTGATCAATGAAAGGAAACCAACAAATAAGGGAGGATTGAAGCCTAGGAAGAATAAGGGCAATGGCAAGAGAAGAGGGATTTAAGAGGCAACATGCGTGAAGATTGGAGGATGAATGAACCATTGAGTATGTCCATGCATGAGTAGAAGATTGTACATGAGCCATGACATTTGAAAACATTGTTAATGAGTAAGAATGCAACAAAATCTCATTTGAGAGTGCATATCTCACACTTTGTAATAATATCCCGAGCAAGAATAAAATCCCCATCAAATGTTAGTTTTCCCATTTGAGTTTCAGGGATAATCTCTATGTTGAGTAGGGTTAAATGATTGTGTGTGGTTGAGATCTAGTTGCATTGCTAGTTAAATTGATGCTTGTGCACTTGGTTAGTTTTATGATTGCTCTACTTGTTGGCATGGGAAATAATTTTGTGCATTGTGTTGGTGATTAGCTACAACATTGTATCCAGTCATGGATTCGTTGGTATGTTTATCCCTTTCCGTGTAACCCCACATGCCATTGCCTCTTCGAATTCCCAATCACTCATTTTCATTGATCATTGGGTTAATTAATTGTTTGTTATAGCCAATAGTTGCCTTAGCTAGGTGTTTGAATGTCTACATACAACAAGATGCATTCCAATTAAGGTGTTTAGTCTTTAAATGTATCATAGTGGGTAGTTAATCCCATAGCTTATTTATCGATTATGGGAATACTTGAGTTTGTCTTCTAACCACTCCTTTGACCTACTCAACACAATAGCATGCTAAGGCGATTGTAGTGACATGATTAAAGTGATTACCTCAAGTTTTTTTTAATTGCTCATATTGTGGGTTGATTATTCAACAAAGTACATATATGCAGTGGTTGGGTGAATGATGTATCGTTGGTAACATATATGCAGCGCTCGAGTGAATGATGTATCGTTGGTCATGTGTGTGTGTGTGCATGCATGCATATTTACAATTAAATTGAATGTTGGGCTCAATATTGCAAATATAGAGTTCTATTATTTGATCGGCACATTGTACAATAATGGACCATATTATTTTGGCACAGATAGAGTAGAGAGCATTGACATTCATTTGGAATTGCTTGAACATGCTCCTTGTTAGCTATTGTCCGTATGTCATAATCATGAATCGATAGATGTATGAATGCAACATTAGATATACAGACAAAATGTTTTGTAGTTGAGTAGGCACAGCTCAAGCACATAATTTCCCTTCAATCAATAATTTCAATTGGAGTTTTTTGTTTCTAACTTTTGCATTGGATGTACTATAACATAGAGGACAAATTTAGCTTGAGTATAGATTTGATGTGCCTCCATTAAACAAAGGTTTATCTATTTAATTGGCATTAGAAGCAAGCAACCAAGGAATGATCCAAAACATAACAGAGCCATCATCTCATGCATGTTGGAGAAAAGTAAACCAAGAAGCTTATACTCAACTTAATGGAGAACTAAATATAATTTTTGCATATAATATGTGTTGGTGAAATGAGTGAGTTGTAAATCCCTCGTGTATGGATCAAAATATCCCTCAAAACTTTTTTTTTAATTGTTAAAAATTAATATATATGGTCATGTTATTTTACTTTAGCAACACTTTGTAAGGTAATATACTTGTCGACATTGTAGCAATAACTTTGAAATACGTGAAGTGATAATTTTGTGTTAGAAAATATTTACAATTTTGTTTAAAAACCTTGGTCAAATCCTTCTAAATATTAAATTTTGTATGACAATTGAACAATCCCATTGCAACTATTTTTTAATATAAAAATAATTGTTTATATTATATTATATGTGTGTGTGTGTGTGTGTGTGTGTGAAGGTAGGGAATTTTTTTTTAATATAAATTAATTGTTTATGTTGCATGTGAGAGTGAGTGAGAAGGAAGGATGAGATAAAATGACAAGTGGATATGACACCATCATTCAATCATAAAATTTAGATAAACGAGTTACTCTTCTAAGTGTGCAACTAAGAGGCACAAAGTTCCATTACTTGAAGACAACCTTACTCTTAGGAATTTATTCAAACGTTGTCTATGATGTTATGTGGTTATGTGTGAAGCGCAATCATAAAACATTCTTACTCATCTTTTCTTTTTATAAAAGGCGGATGGTTTAAACATGTGGATGTTTCAATCTTACTTTAGAAGATAATAATGCTGGTTAGTATAATGGATGAGTGTTCGTGTCGATGATTGTCCACTTTTTTTTAAACTAAAATTGGGAAATATTGTATTAAAAAAGTTGTATCATAGGTAAATAGTGAACGTACATGTAATATTGTCCTAAATTTTCATACAAAATTGACATCTTTCATAAGCCACATAAGTGAGTTTGCAAAGGTCCACAATTATTACGTTTGAGCTATCCTTGCAGGTATATTGCTTAAAAAAGCCACCTAATATTCTAATTGCTTTAAAAAACATTGTTACTGCTCAAACTCTCACTAAAGGGAAAGTCTTGCCCTGCGTAGGAGACCTTGGGGGCAACTAATAGGCAAGCCACCCACTGTCACCTCAATGGCCTTGCCTCTTCACTTTAAGGCTAGGGTTCATAACCCAAGGAGGGTATTCCTAAGGGTCAAACTAAGTCTAATCGTTGAGTTGAGAAGAGGAGATTTGAGACTCAGTGTGATTGAGGGTTTGGCAAGATCAACACCATCCACCCTCGAGGGTAAGGCACGTATAGGTACAATTGAAGAAAATTCCCAAAAATCAATTATGAATAAGCTTATGAAATGTTTAACTTAAACAATAGTGCTCATTCAAAGTTCTATTAAGTGTGTGTGTATTTCTCAAATTAGAATCATCTTTTATCATGTTGTTCATCGTTAAGAGCCAATGCAATCATCAAAATATTATATGCCAAGAACCAATGAACTTGCAAACAAGGAAATTATATAGTGTTGTTATTAAAACCACAAGGATAGCAAGATCCAATGAGTTATTAACCAATGAAAAGAAGATAGATCCGTGCTCAATGTGTAAAGACTGTCATGCAATAAAGTGCTCCACGGTATAGCAATAAAACCAATGATAGATGAACCATTCTAGGAGCTTTTGCCACAAATTATCATCATCAATATGTGTCAACATCCAACAAGTATAATCAATGGACCATGTTGTAAACATAGGTACCCAAATTATGTGATAAAAGACAACTAATAGAAAATATACGAACGTCAATATGCCTTGTCACATTCAAGTTACGAGAGGGGATCAAAATGTGTGTTTATATGCCATATACCATGAGAGCACATTAATTATCAGTCCACATTAGAATGACAACATTAATCAAAGAATTTAGAGTAGTCCATAGTGTTCTATCACCATGTGTTTATATTAGATTTCAATCACAAGACATAACTAAAGAAATATCCACAAGTGTTGGTCGTAATAGAAGAATAAGACACTGTAAAATTTTGTCGGTGAGCAAGGTAACTTAAGTGTTTTGAGCATGTACCATCAACAAAAAATGAACCTTTTAACTCTACAATTTTACCAGTGAACAAAACCCTCAAACAATGTTGAATTAATGACGATGTTTTGGTTTTTTACTTAAGTCGTTGGGCCTCCTTATGTATTGATCTAATCTTAATGATATCCAATATTGCAAACAAATCCAAAAGTTGCAAGGAAAGTAAAGCAACATATCTGAAATTCAACTAGTGTAGACCATATATTCTTGAAAAGGGCACTTTGAAAATGAGAAGAACAAAGTAGCATGTGTGGGATCCAAGTATTATCTAGATACAGCTTCAAAAAAACCTATTAGATACAAACAATATATATTAAAGGATGAAGCACGGTCAAGCCTTATATTTCAAAGTAAACAAAAATAGAGAGAACAAAAGGGGAAAAAAACATTTTTTTTTTATTTTTATTTTTTTGGGGGGTTGAAGAGAAAGATAGACCAGTGCCCAAGAAAGGGCTATGGGGTCACTACACTAGTCTTGTTGAGGCTTAGGGTTTAAATACGATGTAATGCCGAAGGCACCTAAAAACATTGTATCTCAAGATTCACCTAGGGAAAATAGGATTCCTTAAATTTGGATGGGGGGATTGGTCCACTAGGGGGGATCTCCAAGTACTACCAAGGTGATCTCAAAGCATGGCCATTGCAAAAGGGAAGATCCCCTAGATGTCCTACCTCAATGCAAAGAAAAAAATCTTCAATGGTCAAAGGGATTAAGGCAAGTATTCTACACCTTGGTTACCCCTCCAAGTGGAGTAAGATGCACTTATTTGGCCTTGTAGTAGCCATGTCTTCCAAAAAACCTAAAAAGTATTCTATCAAAACCTTTGAAAAATATCCTAAAACATCACATAAAAGAGTATAGATGCACAAGAACTTCCTAGGCAAGTTTTCTCATTAATCTCCAACAAATGAAAATGAGAGAGGCATCCTCCTTTTATAGCCAAGGAGCATCGTTGATACAATGAGTGATATAATGTGCTAGCTCTAAAACATGAGCAAAAACCATTGGCCCAAGTGAGAAACATGAGAAAAATACAATAGATGGGGACAAGTAACCCTCAAAATCCTCCAATACAAGAGGACACCCTCAAAATGATCTAAATGTAACAATAAAGGGCAACATGTGTGGACTAAAGGGCGTAGAAGAAGTGCGCCCTCTCATAAAATGTGCCAATGTCCCAAAAATGGGTGAAGAACAAGTCAACAATGCTCCAAGGACTAAATATCCCCTCCAACCATCTCCCAAGAGGAAGGTACTGGACAAATAATGAAATAACAATCTTCAAGTGTGCGACGTCACCCCACATGTGTGGGATGTCCAAGGTAGAATCTAGTGTGTGATGTCACATGTAACCACCTCAATAAGGGTGTTCCTCAAGTAAAGAAGTGTGGTCAATGGCACATCATATTGTAGTCAACATAACAACTTATAACCACCACAACTACATGTAACCACCTCATAGGAGTCCTCCAATGCATTAATAAACTCCCATGTGGTCCAAGGAATGGATGACAATTCATGTGGGTGAATACAACATCTAACTAAGAAAGGAAGCCAACTCTTAGTGGTCAATGTGGCTAGTGTGATGACGTGGTGTCCCTACCATGGCTTGATGCACTGGCATGGATCCCAAAGAAATGACACAGATCCCAAGTCAAATGGATTCACTACAAGGAGAACACCTTCTTGCAGAGATTTTTAGTGGAACAAAATATGACAAAGATTTCAAAAAAACTTCTGCACAACCTTCTATATTGATTCAAGAGGTTTTAGCGGATGTTCTATTGAAACACATGCACCGATACACTAATATAATAAAATACACCGGTATAGTAATATAATAAAAACATCCCGGACCTGAATATAATAAAAAACGCCTGAGTGTGTTTATAAATAATGCGCGTCAGTTCACCCTTTTTCGTTGTATGCAGAGCACCGATACTCTTATAATTATTACGCCTCAACTCCACGTGCTTCTCTTATGATGCACCAATGTGCTTTAGTATTTGTACACCTAGTGCGATCAAATTACAGATAGAACCGTGCACTTTAGGATTAGTATGTGCCAGTCCAGTTAAGTTATAGTAAGCCTCGATGCGATAATGTTATTCAGAGACCCAATGTATTTAATATAGAATGTGTCCCCCCTAGATGGGGTGCCATGTAGCCTAGGGAATGCCACACAACCCACATGCGAGCTAAGTTATTAATATGGACGATTGCCACCGCGAGCCTCATTCTTGGATGGAGGATGGACTTAAACACGCTCAGGGGATGGAGGGACAGCTCCCTCACACATGTTTAATAATGCCCTCAATGTGCCATGGTAGGGGGATGACAATAGGTATGGGAGGAGGTTGCGTGGTCATATCAACTTCTTGGATAATCCTCCAGGTTGGCCATGGCATGTTTCATTTTATTTCTTTGTTGCATTGGAGCTCCGCTCTGCTTACCTATCCATATCTGTGCACCCTCATTTTCAATTTTCTCTGGCCTCTCGGTTCTGTCATACCTCATGAGTGAGGGAAACCCAAGACGAGTCCCTCTTGGAACTATTACATAGCAATGCAGATACGCCTCTATGAATTAGCAAGGACTTCCTCGACATATTTGATTCAGAGAACCAAGGAGCCGAAGATGCCTCCAATTGCTTATGTGGAGGAGGAAATATTGGAGGAACCAACTCTGGTTCCACTAGACTCCCTCCTCTACACGGTCTCGGACCCCCAAGATCGACCCAACACCAGTCTTAAAACAATGCTCATAGAGGGAGCACTGGAGGGGGCTACTTGCATTGTCCAAGAGAAAATCCTCTGGACTCACCACCCAACTGAGCCTCCTTTGCCTACTTCATGTTAATGTTTATGCCATTATTATAGTTCTTCGCATTTCAATAGATAAGAGCAACATAAGAACAAGATCACTGAGAAATACACATTCACAAGAGCAACAACATTTATCCTGGGAAACCCTCTAGGGGAAGAAAACCTAACAAAAACTTCCTTATCATAAATAGCTTATACAATGTTCAAGAGATAACTCAAACCAATACAGATAGTCCTCTCCAAAAGATGCGCCACTCTTCTCCCTCTCTCCAACTGGTAATTGCAGCTTGCCTCATAA